>MU106388.1:29615-101842 GCA_012274485.2 Sinapis alba | reverse complement strand
GTACCAGCATATCAGTACGTATGGGTCATTTTTCATGTACTGTTGGGGACAGTCCGAACAGTCCATGGTCCGTTGAGTTAAATCCTTCCATTCAGTGAGGTTAAGGCTGATCATATCAGCCTATCAGTACGTATGGGTCGATTTTTCATGGCCTGATGGACTAGGCTGGACAGTCTTTGTCCTTCCAGGCAGTACGAATGGGTGATTGTATCAGCCTATTAGTACGTATGGGTCAGTTTTCATGTACTGATGGGACTAGTCCAGACAGTCCTTAGTCCATTGAGTTAAATCCTTCCATTCAGTTTGGATAAGGCTGATCATTTCAGCCTATCAGTACGTATGGGTTGATTTTTCATGGCGTTATGGACCAGTCTGGACAGTTCATGGTCCTTCCAGGCAGTACGGATGGCTGATCGTACCAGCCTATCAGTACGTATGGGTCATTTTTCATGTACTGTTGGGACCAGTCTGGACAGTCCATGGTCTGTTGAGTTAAATCCTTCCATTCAGTACGGTTAAGGCTGATCATATCAGCCTATCAGAACGTATGAGTTGATTTTTCATGGCCTGATGGACCAGTCGTGACAGTCCTTTGTCTTTCCAGGCAGTACGGATGGATTATTGTATCAGCCTATCAGGACGTATGGGTCATTTTTCATGTACTGATGGGACCAGTTTGGACAGTCCATGGTCCGTTGAATTAAATCCTTCCATTCAATTTGGATAAGGGTGATCATTTCAGCCTATCAGTACGTATGAGTTGATTTTTCGAGGCCTGAAGGACCAGTATGGATAGTCCTTGGTTCTTCCAGGCAGTACGGATGGCTGATCGTACCAGCCTATCAGTACGTATGTGTCATTTTTAATGTACAATTGGGACAAGTCCGGACAGTTCATGGTCCGTTGAGTTAAATCCTTCCATTCTGTGAGGTTAAGGCTGATCATATCAGCCTATCAGTACGTATGGGTCGATTTTTCATGGCCGGATGGACAAGTCTGGACAGTCCTTGGTCCTTCCAAGCAGTACGGATGGCTGATCGTACCAGCATATCAGTACGTATGGGTCATTTTTCATGTACTGTTGGGGACAGTCCGAACAGTCCATGGTCCGTTGAGTTAAATCCTTCCATTCAGTGAGGTTAAGGCTGATCATATCAGCCTATCAGTACGTATGGGTCGATTTTTCATGGCCTGATGGACTAGGCTGGACAGTCTTTGTCCTTCCAGGNGTACCAGCATATCAGTACGTATGGGTCATTTTTCATGTACTGTTGGGGACAGTCCGAACAGTCCATGGTCCGTTGAGTTAAATCCTTCCATTCAGTGAGGTTAAGGCTGATCATATCAGCCTATCAGTACGTATGGGTCGATTTTTCATGGCCTGATGGACTAGGCTGGACAGTCTTTGTCCTTCCAGGCAGTACGAATGTGTGATTGTATCAGCCTATTAGTACGTATGGGTCAGTTTTCATGTACTGATGGGACAAGTCCAGACAGTCCTTAGTCCATTGAGTTAAATCCTTCCATTCAGTTTGGATAAGGCTGATCATTTCAGCCTATCAGTACGTATGGGTTGATTTTTCATGGCGTTATGGACCAGTCTGGACAGTTCATGGTCCTTCCAGGCAGTACGGATGGCTGATCGTACCAGCCTATCAGTACGTATGGGTCATTTTTTATGTACTGTTGGGACATGTCCAGACAGTCCATAGTCCGTTGAGTTAAATCCTTCCATTCAGTTTCGATAAGGCTGATCATTTCAGCCTATCAATACGTATGGGTCGATTTTTCATGGCGTGATGGACCAGTCTGGACAGTCCTTCGTACTTCCAGGCAGTATGGATGGATGATCGTACCAGCCTATCAGTACGTATGGGTCATTTTTTATGTACTGTTGGGACCAGCCCGGACAGTCCATGGTCTCTTGAGTTAAATCCTTCCATTCAGTAGGGTTAAGGCTGATCATATCAGCCTATCAGTACGTATTAGTCAATTTTTCATGGCTTTATGGACCAGTCTGGACAGTCCTTCGTCCTTCCAGGCAGTACGGATAGCGGATCGTATCAGCCTATCAATACGTATGGGTCATTTTTCATGTACTGATGGGACCAGTTCGGACAGTCCAAGGTCCGTTTATTTAAATCCTTCCATTCAGTTTGGATAAGGCTGATCATGTCAACCTATCAGTAAATATGGGTTGATTTTTCATGGCCTGATGGACCAGTCTGGACAGTCCTTGGTCCTTCCAGGCAGTACGGATGGCTGATCGTACCAGCATATCAGTACATATGGGTCATTTTTCATGTACTGTTGGGAACAGTCCGAACAGTCCATGGTCCGTTGAGTTAAATCCTTCCATTCAGTGAGGTTAAGGCTGATCATATCAGCCTATCAGTACGTATGGGTCGATTTTTTATGGCCTGATGGACTAGGCTGGACAGTCTTTGCCCTTCCAGGCAGTACGAATGGCTGATTGTATCAGCCTATCAGTACGTATGGGTCAGTTTTCATGTACTGATGGGACAAGTCCAGACAGTCCATAGTCCGTTGAGTTAAATCCTTCCATTCAGTTTGGATAAATCTGATCATTTCAGCCTATCAGTACGTATGGGTCGATTTTTCATGGCGTGATGGACCAGTCTGGACAGTCCTTGGTCCTTCCAGGCAGTACGGTTGGCTGATCGTACCAGACTATCAGTACATATGAGTCATTTTTCATGTACTGTTGGAACCAGTCCAGACAGTCCCTGGTCTGTTGAGTTAAATCCTTCCATTCAGTAGGGTTAAGGCTGATCATATCAGCCTATCAGTACGTATTAGTCAATTTTTCATGGCTTGATGGACCAGTCTGGACAGTCCTTCGTCCTTCCAGGCAGTACGGATAGCTGATCGTATCAGCCTACCAATATGTATGGGTCATTTTTCATGTACTGTGGGACCAGTTCGGACAGTCCAAGGTCCGTTTATTTAAATCCTTCCATTCAGTTTGGACATGGCTGATCAATTCAACCTATCAGTACATATGGGTTGATTTTTCATGGCCTGATGGACCAGTCTAGACAGTCCTTGGTCCTTCCAGGCAGTACGGATGGCTGATTGTACCAGCTTATCAGTACGTATGGGTCATTTTTCATGTACTGTTGGGACCAGTCCGAACAGTCCATGGTCCGTTGAGTTAAATCCTTCCATTCAGTGAGGTTAAGGCTGATCATATCAGCCTATCAGTACGTGTGGGTCGATTTTTCATGGCCTGATGGACTAAGCTGGACAGTCTTTGTCCTTCTAGGCAGAACGAATGGCTGATTGTATCAGCCTATCAGTACGTATGGGTCAGTTTTTATGTACTGATTGGACAAGTCCAGACAGTCCTTAGTCCATTGAGTTAAATCCTTTCATTCAGTTTGGATAAGGCTGATCATTTCAGCCTATCAGTACATATGGGTCGATTTTTCATGGCTTGATGGACCAGTCTGGACAGTCCTTGGTCCTTCCAGGCAGTACGGTTGGCTGATCGTACCAGACTATCAGTACAGATGGGTCATTTTTCATGTACTGTTGGGACCAGTCCGGACAGTCCATGGTCTGTTGAGTTGAGTCCTTCCATTCAGTACGGTTAAGGCTGATCATATCAGCCTATCAGTACGTATGAGTCGATTTTTCATGGCCTGATGGACCAGTCGTGACAGTCCTTTGTCCTTCCAGGCAGTACGGATGGATTATCGTATCAGCCTATTAGGACGTATGGGTCATTTTTCATGTACTGATGGGACCAGTCCTGACAGTCCATGGTCCGTTAGTTAAATCCTTCCATTCAGTTTGAATAAGGCTGCTCGTTTCAGCCTATCAGTACGTATGGATCGATTCTTCATGGCGTGATGGACCAGTATGGACAGTCCTTGGCCCTTCCAGGCAGTACGGTTGGCTGATCGTACCAGACTATCAGTACATATGGGTCATTTTTCATGTACTGTTGGGACCAGTCTGGACAGTCCATGGTCTGTTGAGTTAAATCCTTCCATTCAGTACGGTTAAGGCTGATCATATCAGCCTATCAGTACGTATGAGTCGATTTTTCATGGCCTGATGGACCAGTCGTGACAGTATTTTGTCCTTCGAGGCAGTACGGATGGATTATCGTATCAGCCTATCAGGACGTATGGGTCATTTTTCATGTACGGATGGGACCAGTTTGGACAGTCCATGGTCCGTTGAATTAAATCCTTCCATTCAGTTTGGATAAGGGTGATCATTTCAGTCTATCAGTACGTATGAGTTGATTTTTCATGGCCTGAAGGACCAGTCTGGATAGTCCTTGGTTCTTCCAGGCAGTACGGATGGCTGATCAAACCAGCCTATAAGTATGTATGTGTCATTTTTAATGTACAGTTGGGACCAGTCTGGACAGTTCATGGTCCGTTGAGGTAAATCCTTCCATTCAATGAGGTTAAGGCTGTTATATCAGCGTATCGGTATATCTGTGTTGATTTTTCATTGCCTGATGGACCAGTCTGGACAATCCTTGGTCCTTCCCGGAAGTACGAATTGCTGATCGTATCAGCCTATCAGTACATATGGGTCATTTTTCATGTACTGATGGGACAAGTCCAGACAGTCCATAGTCCGTTGAGTTAAATCCTTCCATTCAGTTTGGATAAGGCTGATCATTTCAGCCTATCAATACGTATGGGTCGATTTTTCATGGCGTGATGGACCAGTCTGGACAGTCCTTGGTTCTTCCAGGCAGTACGGTTGGCTGATCGTACCAGACTATCAGTACAGATGGGTCATTTTTCAAGTACTGTTGGGACCAGTCCAGACAGTCCATGGTCCGTTGAGTTAAATCCTTCCATTTAGTGAGGTTAAGGCTGATCATATCAGCCTATTAGTACGTATGGGTCGATTTTTCATGGCCTGGTGGACTAGGCTGGACAGTCTTTGTCCTTCCAGGAAGTACGAATGGCTGATTGTAGCAGCCTATCAGTACGTATGGGTCAGTTTTCATGTACTGATTGGAGAAGTCCAGACAGTCCTTAGTCCATTAAGTTAAATCCTTCCATTCAGTTTGAATAAGGTTTATCATTTCAGCCTATCAGTACGTATGGGTCGATTTTTCATGGCGTGATGGACCAGTCTGGACAGTCCTTGGTCCTTCCAGGCAGTACGGTTGGCTGATCGTACCAGACTATCAGTACAGATGGCTCATTTTTCATGTACTGTTGGGACCAGTCCGGACAGTCCATGGTCTGTTGAGTTAAATCCTTCCATTTAGTAGGGTTAAGGCTGGTCATATCAGCCTATCAGTACGTATTAGTCTATTTTTCATGGCTTAATGGACCTGTCTGGACAGTCCTTCGTCCTTCCAGGCAGTACGGATAGCTGATCGTATCAGCCTATCAATACGTATGGGTCATTTTTCATGTACTGATGGGACCAGTTCGTACAGTCCAAGGTCCGTTTATTTAAATCCTTCCATTCAGTTTGGATAAGGCTGATAATTTCAACATATCAGTACATATGGGTTGATTTTTCATGGCCTGATGGACCACTCTGGACAGTCCTTGGTCCTTCCAGGCAGTACGGATGGCTGATCGTACAAGCATATCAGTACGTATGGGTCATTTTTCCTGTACTGTTGGGAACAGTCCGAACAGTCCATGGTCCGTTGAGTTAAATCCTTCCATTCGGTTAGGTTAAGGCTGATCATATCAGCCTATCAGTACGTATGGGTCGATTTTTCATGGCCTGATGGACTAGGCTGGACAGTCTTTGTTCTTTCAGGCAGTACGAATGGCTGATTTTATCAGCCTATCAGTACGTATGGCTCAGTTTTCATGTACTGATTGGACAAGTCCAGACAGTCCTTAGTCCATTGAGTTAAATCCTTCCATTCAGTTTGGATAAGGCTGATCGTTTCAGCCTATGATTACGTACGGGTCGATTTTTCATGGCGTGATGGACCAGTCTGGACAGTCCTTGGTCCTTCCAGGAAGTACGGTTGGCTGATCGTACCAGACTATCAGTACATATGGGTCATTTTTTCATGTACTGTTGGGACCAGTCCGGACAGTCCATGGTCTGTTGAGTTAAATCCTTCCATTCAGTACGGTTAAGGCTGATCATATCAGCCTATCAGTACGTATGAGTCGATTTTTCATGGCCTGATGGACCAGTTGTGACAGTCCTTTGTCCTTCCAGGCAGTACGGATGGATTATTGTATCAGCCTATCAGTACGCATGACTCATTTTTCATGTACTGATGGGACCAGTCCGGACAGTCCATGGTCCGTTGAGTTAAATCCTTCCTTTCAGTTTGGATAAGGCTGATCATTTCAGCCTATCAGTACGTAAGGGTTGATTTTTCATGGCCTGAGGGACCAGTCTGGACAGTGCTTGGTCCTTCCAGGCAGTACGGATGGCTGACCGTACCAGCCTCTCAAAACGTATGGGTCATTTTTTATGTACTGTTGGGACTAGCCCCGACAGTCCATGGTCCGTTGAGTTAAATCCTTCCATTCATTGAGGTTAAGGCTGATCATATCAGCCTATCAGTATGTATGGGTCGATTTTTAATGGCCTGATGGACCAGGCTGGACAGTACTTAACCATACTGAATGGAAGGATATAACACAACGGACCATGGACTGTCCGGACTGGTCCCAACAGTACATAAAAATGACCCATACATACTGATAGGCTGGTACGATCAGCCATCCGTACTGCCTGGAAGGACCAAGGACTGTCCAGACTGGTCCATCAGGCCATGAAAAATCAACCCATACGTACTGATAGGCTGAAATGATCAGCCTTATCCAAACTGAATGGAAGGATTTAACTAACGGACCATGGACTGTCTGGACTGGTCCCATCAGTACATGAAAAATGAGCCATACGTACTGATAGGCCGATACGATGAGCCATTCGTACTTCCTGGAAGGACCAAGGACTGTCCAGACTGGTCCATCAGGCCGTGAAAAATCTACACAGATGTACTGATAGGCTGATATGATCAGCCTTAACCTATTGAATGGAAGGATTTAACTCAACGGACCATGGACTGTCCAAACTGGTCCCATCAATACATGAAAAATGACCCATACGTACAGATAGGCTAATACGATCAGCCATCCGTACTGCCTAGGCTGGGACTTAACCGGGATCAAAGGAAGGCACGGGAGAAAAGGTTGGAAGAGTTCTAAGGCAGTTGGACAAGGCATGAATCTAGTTCAGTCAGCTAGATCGAGCTCGGGACAGTTCGGTGCAGCTCACACTCGACCAGGTCAGCTACAGCAGGTGGACCACTAGATTAAGTCATCTCCGGTAGTTGGATCACTAGCTCACTTAGCTGGGGCAGCTAGCAACCAGCTCACCTCATCTGGGTGAAGGGTTTGGGTCTTGGTCATGGGGCTCGGGTCAGGGGCGGTTATGGTGCCGGCCTGGGTGGCCAAGGGAGGTTCTGACCAGTTGGGGTCTTGGACAAGTTGGCTGAGCAGTGGACAGGACCCTGGAGCTTGCAATCAAAGAGGATAAGGGAGAGAAAGGGCGGTTGGAGGCAGTTGGGGCGAAGGGGTGCGAATGGTGCAAGTTGCACTCATTCGGCCAACAAGTCATGCCTGTTCGCCCAGGCAGTTGGGGGTCGGTTCTAGCCTTTAAATACAGACCCTAGGGGTCCAGAATTGCCACAATTTCCTTAAGGAAAACTCTGCCCAAATCGAGATAGAGAGAAACAAAGAGAGAGAGAAACAAAGAGAGAGAGAGAGAGAGAGATCGATCAAGGCTTGGCCGTGTGGGTTTTGGTGGTGGATTCCGATCAGGACTTGGCTTGTGTGAAGTGGAGATCGATTGAGGATGGGAACAAGAGGCAAGGAGAAGGATTTAGAGAAGGGCTTGAGCACTCCAGAGCGCACGCCCAAGGTGAATGGGATGGACCGATCCATCCTACCATGGCCGCGGCATGATGCCGTGTGGCTGTGGATGGTTTGGGGGTTCCAGACCCATTTCTTCCCATTCACTTATTTGATTTCTACCCTTCATGTATATTCTTTATATGGATGGCGTGTTCATCCTAGTGTGACTGGACCAAGGCTTTGGCCGGTCCAGGAACATAGTCCTTGGCCTTAGGCCGGACTAGTCTTGGTCGGGTTCTGTATGCTCCGGTGGGATTCATTGAATTCTGACCATGGATTCCTCTTAGTGGGGATTTATCACGAATTATCATGGGTTTTATTAGGTTTTACCTAATTGATTCATGGATGGTCAGTTATGGCCAATTTGGCCGGTTGTGGCCGAGATCAATAGGATTGAGGCCGGTTCTTTGGATTCTGATTATGGATTATTCTTAGTTAGGATTTATAGGGAATTTTCATGAATTTTATTTAGTTTTTGGGAATTGATTTGGATAGGTCAGATTTGGGAACCAGCCATGGCCGATTGTGGTTTGGTGTGGACAAGGGAATGGTCCACATGGAACCAGTCAGGCCGCGTGATGGTTAATGGTCCAGGACTTCCTGGGAGATGTCCTGGGTGTGGCCGTGTGCCTTGTGAACTGAATGGATAGAACATAGAGTATAGAATAGGAGAACCGAACCATGCAATGTAGAATTGGTATGTTAGGTTATCGGATTGTACTCATACATATGTCTTGTGATGATGTTGCTTTCAGGATCCGACCAGGACCGTGGCAAGGCCAAGGAACCATGAAGACCTGAGCCGTGGATGGATGTGTGGGTTGTGGGATAGTTTAGTTAGTATGAACACATAAACTTATGATAGCCTATTGTGCAACTGAATCTATGTATTGGATCACAAGTTTTATATTAATAAAGATACAATTTCTCTTATCTGAATAGACTTAGGAATCAAAATGCTTGAACCTCATATGATTGAAAAATGACTTAGAGAAATATGGGACCTTAAAAGTGAACCAAAATTACATGAATAGGAAAGTAAGGCTTCGGGTCCTAGTTGGGTCCTTTGGACCAGGATCGGGTCTTACAGTCTGGGTCTATAAATTGGATTCCGATTATGGTAATCTCTTAGTGGGGAATTATCAGGAGTTTTCATGAATTTTAATTAATTTTTGGAGCATGTTTGCTTGAGATCGTTTTTGTAGCTGAAGACTTCCCAAAGGTACTTGGTCTGTGGGGATCGTTTGCTGAATGACTAAGTACCAAGGGGAAGGGTTTATACAGGTATAAGGAAGATGGACGAGTGGACGGGGAGCTGGGCGAAGCTACCTCGCAGCTCGATCAGCTGGAAGAGATGGAACCTCAGGTGAAGTGATTCAGCTCGGCTATCTGGATGAGCTAGCTAAAGAGCTAAGTCACCTGGGACCGATGAGCTAACAAGCTCCGTGGTTGTGGAAAAGGTAAAATCTAGCATTTGTTTGCTTATATCTAGATAGAATGGTTATGGGAATGGAATCTCGTAACTGGTATGACTTGGTTTAGGTAGGATCACCTTTGAGATAGCTGGTAGTTGAGTGTACTAACCATTAGCTGAGATGTTCGACCGGACCAGTATTAGATTGGAGTTAGTCCAATGGTTACGTAGATAATATTCCGCTGTGCATAAATTGAAAGGATGTAAGCTAGGGAATGACTAAGGTAGTTTTTAGCTAAGAGCTAAGTAAACCTTCGCCTTAAGGGCAAACTATAAAAGGAAAGGTTGAAAAATTGAGAGGTTCGGTCAGTGTGTGGACCGAGCAACATGAGGCATCGACCGCGGCCTAGATGGCCGGGTTTGGGTCTTACAGATCGTATCAGCCTATCAGTACGTATGAATAATTTTTCATGTACTGATGGGACCAGTCCGGACAGTCCATGGTTCGTTTTAGTTAAATCCTTCCATTCAGTACGGTTAAGGCTGATCATATCACCCTATCAGTATGTATGGGTCGATTTTTCATGGACAGTCCATGGTTCATTTGAGTTAAATCCTTCCATTCCTTGGTCCTTTTAGGCAGTACAGATGGCTGATCGTATCAGCTTATCAATATGTATGGGTCATTTTTCATGCACTGATGGGACCAGTCAGAACAGTCCATGGTCCGTTGAGTTAAATACTTCCATTCAGAATGGATAAGGCTGATCATATTAGCCTATGAGTACCTATGGGTCGATTTTTCATGGTCTGATGGACCAGTCTGGACAGCCTTTGTCCGCAGTATGGATGGCTGATCGTATCACGCTATCAGTACGTATGCGTCATTTTTCATGTACTAATGGGTCCAGTCCGGACAGTCCATAGTCCATTGAATTAAATCCTTCCATTCAGTATGGATATGGCTGTTCATATAAGCCTATCAGTACGTATGGTGGGTCAATTTTTAATGGCCTGATGGACCAGTCTGGACAGTCCTAGGTTCACCTAGGCATTACGGATGGCTGATCGTATCAGTCATCAGTACGTATGGGTCAGTTTTCATGTACTGACTGGACCAGTTTGGACAGTCCATGGTCCGTTGAGTTAAATCCTTCCTTTCAATACAGTTAAGGCTGATCATATCAGTCTGTCAGTACGTATGAGTCAATTTTTTATGGCCTGATAGACCAGTCTGGACAGTCCTTGGTCCTTCCAGGCAGTACGGATGGCTGATCGTATCAGCCTATCAGTAGGTTTGGGTCATTTTTCATGTACTGATGGGACCAGTCTGGACAGTCAATGGTCCGTTGAGTTAAATCCTTCTATTCAGTACGGATAAGGCTGATCATATCATCCTATCAGTATCTACTGGTCAATTTTTCATGGCCTGATGGACCAGTCTGGACAGTCCTTGGTCCTTCCAGGCAGGACAGATGGCTGATGGTATCAGCCTATCAGTATATGGGTCATTTTTCATGCACTGATGGGACCAGTCAGAACAGTCCATGGTCCGTTGAGTTAAATACTTCCATTCAGTACGGATAAGGCTGATCGTATTAGCCTATCAGTACCTATGGGTCCATTTTTCATGGTCTGATGGACCAGTCTGGACTGTCCTTGGTCCTTCCAAGCAGTATGGATGGCTGATCGTATCAGGCTATCAGTACGTATGGGTCATTTTTCATGTACTAATGGGTCCAGTCCAGACAGTCCATGGTCCTTTTAATTAAATCCTTCCATTCAGTATCGATAAGGCTATTCATATAAGCCTATCAGTACGTATGGGTCAATTTTTAATGGCCTGATGGACCAGTCTGGACATTCCTAGGTTCACCTAGGCATTAGGGATGGCTGATCGTATCAGTCATCAGTACGTATGGGTGAGTTTTCATGTACTAATGGGACCAGTCTGGACATTCCATGGTCTGTTGAGATAAATCCTTCCATTCAGTATGGATAAGGCTGATCATATCAGCCTATCAATACGTGTGGGTCAATTTTTTATGGCCTGATGGACCAGTGTGGATAGTCCTTGGTCTTTCCAGGCAGTACGGATGGCTGATCGTATCAGCCTATCAGTACGTTTGGGTCATTTTTCATGTACTGATGGGACCAGTCTGGACAGTCAATGGTCTGTTGAGTTAAATCCTTCGATTTAGTACGAATAAGGCTGATCATATCATCCTATCAGTATCTATGGGTCAATTTTTTATGGCCTGATGGACCAGTCTGGACAGTCCTTGGTCCTTCCAGGCAGTACAGATGGTTGATCGTATCAGCCTATCACTACGTATGGGTCATTTTCATGCACTGATGGGACCAGTCGGAACAGTTCATGGTCCGTTGAGTTAAATACTTCCATTCAGTACAGATAAGGCTGATCTTATTAGCCTATCAGTACCTATGGGTTCATTTTTCATGGTCTGATGGACCAGTCTTGACAGTCCTTGGTCCTTCCAAGCAGTATGGATGGCTGATCGCATCAGGCTATCAGTACGTATGGGTCATTTTTCAAGGCTGATTGTATCAGGCTATCAGTACGTATGGGTCCTTAATCCTTCCATTCCGTACGGATAAGGCTGATATAATAAGCCTATCAGTATGTATGGGTCAATGTTTCAATGCCTGTTGGACCAGGCCAGACAGTCCATGGTCCGTTGACTTAAATCCTTTCATTCAGTACGGTTAAGGCTGGTCATATCAGCATGTCGGTACGTCTGAGTCGATTTTTCATGGCCTGATGGACCGGTCTGGACAGTCCTTTACCCTTCCAGGCAGTACGTATGGCTGATCGTATCAGCCTATCAGTATGTATGGGTCATTTTTTATGTACAGATGGATGATCGTATCAGCCTATCGGTACGTATGGGTCATTTTTCATGTACTGACTGGACCAGTTTGGACAGTCCATGGTCCCTTGAGTTAAATCCTTCCTTTCAGTACGGTTAAGGCTAATCATATCAGCCTATCAGTACGTATGAGTCGATTTTTCATGGCCTGATGGACCAGTTTCGACAGTCCTTGGTCCTACCAGGCAGTACGAATGGCTGATTGTATCAGCCTATCAATACGTATGGGTCATTTTTTCATGTACTGGTGGGACCAGTCCGGACAGTCCATGGTCCGTTGAGTTAAATCCATCCATTCAGTTTGGATAAGGCTGATCATTTTGGCCTATCAGTACGTATATGTTGATTTTTCATGGCCCGATGGACCAGTCTGGACAGTCCTTGGTCCTTCCAGGCAGTACGAGTGGCTGATCGTACCAGCCTATCAGTACATATGGGTCATTTTTCATGTACTGATCAGACCATTCCGGACAGTCTATCCTCCGTTGAGTTGAATCCTTCCATTCAGTTTGGATAAGGATGATCATTTCAGCCTATCAGTAGGTATGGGTCGATTTTTCTTGGTCCGATGGACCAGTCTGACCAGTCCTTGGTCCTTCCAGGCAATACGGATGGCTGATCGTACCAGCCTATCAGTACGTATGGGTCATTTTTAATGTATTGTTGGGACCAGTCCGGACAGTCCATGGTCCATTGAGTTAAATCCTTCCATTCAGTACGGTTAAGGCTGATATGATCAGCCTATCAGTATTTATGAGTCTATTTTTCATGGCCTGATGAACCAGTGTGGAGAATCGTTTGTCCTTCCAGGCAGTACGGATGGCTGATCGTACCAGCCTATCAGTACGTATGTGTCATTCTTAATGTACTAATGGGACCAGTCTGGACAGTCCATGGTCCCGTTCAATCAAATCCTTCAATTCAATACGGATAAGGATGATCAGATAAGCCTATCAGTATGTATGGGTCGATTTTTCAAGGCCTGTTGGACCAGTCCGGAGAGTCCATGGTCCGTTGAGTTAAATCCTTCCATTCAGTACGGTTAAGGTTGATCATATCAGCCTATCAGTACGTATGAGTCGATTTTTCATGGCTTGATGGACCAGTCTGGACAGTCCTTTATCCTTCCAGGCAGTACGAATGGCTGATCATATCAGCCTATCAGTACGTATGAGTCATTTTTCATGTACTGATGGGAACAGTCCGGACAGTCCATGGTACATTGAGTTAAATACTTCCATTCAGTTTGGATAAGGCTGATCATTCAGCCTATCAGTAGGTATGGGTCAATTTTCACGGCCAGATGGACCAGTCCGGACAGTCCTTGGTCCACCCAGGCAGTACAGATTGCTGATCGTATCAGCCTATCGGTACGTATGGGTCATTTTCATGTATAGGTTGGACCAGTTTGGACAGTCCAAGGTCCGTTGAGTTAAATCTTTCCTTTTAGTATGGTTAAGGATGATCATATCAGCCTAACAGTACGTATGAGTCAATTGAGTTAAATTCTTCCATTCAGTTTGGATAAGGCTTATCATTTCAGCCTATCAGTACGTATAGGTTGATTTATCATGGCTTGATGGACCAGTCTGGACAGTCTTTGGTCCTTCTAGGCAGTACGGATGGCTGATCATACCAGCCTATCAGTACGTATGGGTCATTTTTAATGTACTGTTGGGACCAGTCCTGACAGTCCATGGTCCGTTGAGTTAAATCCTTCCATTCAGTAAGGTTAAGGCTGATCATCTCAACCTATCAGTATGTATGAGTCCATTTTTCATGGCCTGTTGGACCAGTTTGGACAATCCTTTGTCCTTCCAGGCAGTACGGATGGCTGATCGTATCAGCCTTCAGTACGTATGGGTCATTTTTCATGTACTGATGGGACCAGTCCAGACAGTCCATTATCCGTTGACTAAAATCCTTTCATTCAGTTTGGATAAGGCTTATCATTTCAGCCTATCAGAACGTACGGGTCGCTTTTTCATGGCCTGTTGGACCAGGCTGGACAGTCCTTGGTCCACCTAGGCAGTACGGAGGGCTGATCATGTCAGCCTATCTGTACGTATGGGTCATTTTTCATGTACTGATGGGACCAGTTTGGACAGTCCATGGTCCGTTGAGTTAAATCATTCCTTTCAGTATGGTTAAGGCTGATCATATCAGCCTATCAGTACGTATGAGTCTATTTTTCATGGCCTGATGGACCAGTCTGGACAGTCCTTGGTCCTTCCAGGCAGTACGAATGGCTGATCGTACCAGCCTATCAGTATGTACAGGTCATTTTTCATGTACTGATCGGACCAGTCGGGACAGTCTATCCTCCGTTGAGTTAAATCCTTCCATTCAGTTTGGATAAGGCTGATCATTTCAGCCTATCAGTAGGTATGGGTCGATTTTTCTTGTTCTGATGGACCAGTCTGAACAGTCCTTGGTCCTTCCAGGCAGTACGGATGGCTGATCGTACCAGCCTATCAGTACGTATGGGTCATTTTTCATGTACTGTTGGGACCAGTCCAGACAGTCCATGGTCCGTTGAGTTAAATCCTTCCATTCAATACGGTTAAGGCTGATCATATCAGCCTATCAGTACGAATGAGTCAATTTTTCATGGCCTGATGAACCAGTCTGGCCAGTCCTTTGTCCTTGCAGGCAGTACGGATGGCTGATCGTACCTGCCTATCAGTACGTATGGGTCATTTTTATTGCACTGTTGAGACGAGTCCCGACAGTCCATAGTCCGTTGAGTTAAATACTTCCATTCAGTACGGTTAAGGATGATCATATAAGCCTATCAGTACGTATGAGTCCATTTTTCATGGCCTGATAGACCAGTTTGGACAATCCTTTGTCCTTACAGACAGTATGGGTCATTTTAATGTACTAATGGGACCAGTCTGGACAGTCCATGGATCGTTGAATTATATCCTTCCTTTTAGTTCGGATAAGGCTGATCAAATAAGCCTATCAGTACGTATGGGTCGATTTTTCAAGACCTGTTTGACCAGTCTGGGCAGACCTTTGTCCTTCAAGCCAGTATGGATGGCTGATCATAACAGCCTATCAGTATGTATGGGTCATTTTTTAAGTACTGATGGGACCAGTCCTTTATCCTTCCAGGCAATACATATGGCTGATCGTATCAGCCTATCAGTATGTATGGGTCATTTTTCATGTACTGATGGATGATGGTATCAGCCTATCGGTACGTATGGGTCATTTTTCATGTACTGACTGGACCAGTTTGGACAGTCCATGGTCCGTTTATTTAAATCCTTCCATTCAGTTTGGATAAGGCTGATCATTTCAACCTATCAGTACATATGGGTTGATTTTTCATGGCCTGATGGACCAGTCTGGACAGTCCTTGGTCCTTCCAGGCAGTACGGATGGCTGATCGTACCAGCATATCAATACGTATGGGTCATTTTTCATGAACTGTTGGGAACAGTCCGAGCAGTCCATGGTCCGTTAAGTTAAATCCTTCCATTCAGTGAGGTTAAGGCTGATCATATCAGCCTATTAGTACGTATGGGTCGATTTTTCATGGCCTGATGGACTAGGCTGGACAGTCTTTGTCCTTCCAGGCAGTACGAATGGCTGATTGTATCAGCCTATCAGTACGTATGGGTCAGTTTTCATGTACTGATTGGACAAGTCCCGACAGTCCTTAGTCCATTGAGTTAAATCCTTCCATTCAGTTTGGATAAGGCTGACCATTTCAGCCTATCAGTAATTATGGGTCGATTTTTCATGGCGTGATGGACCTGTCTGGACAGTCCTTGGTCCTTCCAAGCAGTACGGTTGGCTGATCGTACAAGACTATCAGTACAGATGGCTCATTTTTCATGTACTGTTGGGACCAGTCCGGACAGTCCATGGTCGGTTGAGTTAAATCCTTCCATTCAGTAGGGTTAAGGCTGGTCATATCAGCCTATCAGAACGTATTAGTCAATTTTTCATGGCTTGATGGACCAGTCTGGACAGTCTTTCGTCCTTCCAGGCAGTACGGATAGCTGATCGTATCAGCCTATCAATACGTATGGGTCATTTTTCATGTACTGATGGGACCAGTTCGTACAGTCCAAGGTCCGTTTATTTAAATCCTTCCATTCAGTTTGGATAAGGCTGATCATTTCAACCTATCAGTACATATGGGTTGATTTTTCATGGCCTGATGGACCAGTCTGGACAGTCCTTGGTCCTTCCAGGCAGTACGGATGGCTGATCGTACAAGCATATCAGTACGTATGGGTCATTTTTCATGTACTGTTGGGAACAGTCCGAACAGTCCATGGTCCGTTGAGTTAAATCCTTCCATTCGGTTAGGTTAAGGCTGATCATATCAGCCTATCAGTACGTATGGGTCGATTTTTCATGGCCTGATGGAGTAGGCTGGACAGTCTTTGGTCCTTCCAGGAAGTACGGTCTGCTGATCGTACCAGACTATCAGTACATATGGGTCATTTTTCATGTACTTTTGGGACCAGTCCGGACAGTCCATGGTCTGTTGAGTTAAATCCTTCCATTCAGTACGGTTAAGGCTGATCATATCAGCCTATCAGTACGTATGAGTCGATTTTTCATGGCCTGATGGACCAGTCGTGACAGTCCTTTGTCCTTCCAGGCAGTACGGATGGATTATCGTATCAGCCTATCAGGACGTATGGGTCATTTTTCATGTACTGATGGGACCAGTTTGGACAGTCCATGGTCCGTTGAATTAAATCATTCCATTCAGTTTGGATAAGGGTGATCATTTCAGCCTATCAATACGTATGAGTTGATTTTTCATGGCCTGAAGGACCAGTCTGGATAGTCCTTGGTTCTTCCAGGCAGTACGGATGGCTGATCGTACCAGCCTATCAATACGTATGTGTCATTTTTAATGTACAGTTGGGACCAGTCCGGACAGTTCATGGTCTGTTGAGTTAAATCCTTCCATTCAGTGAGGTTAAGGCTGATCATATCAGCCTATCACTACGTATGGGTCGATTTTTCATGGCCTGATGGACCAGGCTGGACAGTACCTGGTCCATCCAGGCAGTACGGATGGATGATCGTATTCGCGTATCTGGACATATGGGTCATTTTTCATGTACTGATGGGACTAGTTTAGACTGTCTATGGTCCGTTGAGTTAAATTCTTCCATTCAGTACGGTTAAGGCTGATCATATCAGCGTATCGGTACATCTGCGTCGATTTTTCATTGCCTGATGGACCAGTCTGGACAATGCTTGGTCCTTCCTGGAAGTACGAATGGCTGATCGTATCAGCCTATCAGTACATATGGGTCATTTTTCATGTACTGATGGGACAAGTCCAGACAATCCATAGTCCGTTGAGTTAAATCCTTCCATTCAGTTTGGATAAGGCTGATCATTTCAGCCTATCAATACGTATGGGTCATTATTTCATGGCGTGATGGACCAGTCTGGACAGTCCTTCGTCCTTCCAGGCAGTACGGATGGATGATCGTACCAGCCTATCAGTACATATGGGTCATTTTTTATGTACTGTTGGGACCAGTCCGGACAGTCCATGGTCTGTTGAGTTAAATCCTTCCATTCAGTGGGGTTAAGGCTGATCATATCAGCCTATCAGTACGTATTAGTCAATTTTTCATGGCTTGATGGACCAGTCTGGACAGTCCTTCGTCCTTCCAGGCAGTACGGATAGCTGATCGTATCAGCCTATCAATACATATCAGTCATTTTTCATGTACTGATGGGACCAGTTCGGACATTCCAAGGTCCGTTTATTTAAATCCTTCCATTCAGTGTGGATAAGGCTGATCATTTCAGCCTATCAGTACATATGGATTGATTTTTCATGGCGTGATGGACCAGTCTGGACAATCCTTGGTCCTTCCAGGCAGTACGGATGGCTGATCGTACCAGCTTATCAGTACGTATGGGTCATTTTTCATGTACTGTTGGGACCAGTCCGGACAGTCCATGGTCCGTTGAGTTAAATCCTTCCATTCAGTGAGGTTAAGGCTGATCATATCAGCCTATCAGTACGTATGGGTCGATTGTTCATGGCCTTATGGACCAGGCTGGACTGTACTTGGTCCATCCATGCAGTACAGATGGCTGATCGTATTAGCCTAACTGTGTACATATGGGTCATTTTTCATGTACTGATAGGACCAGTTTGGACAGTCCATGGTCCGTTGAGTTTAAATCTTCCATTCAGTACGGTTAAGGCTGATCATATCAGCCTATCAATACATCTGCGTCGGTT
Organism: Sinapis alba; assembly: GCA_012274485.2. Lineage (NCBI taxonomy): Eukaryota > Viridiplantae > Streptophyta > Magnoliopsida > Brassicales > Brassicaceae > Sinapis > Sinapis alba. Next base: position 83,386 of record MU106388.1, on the reverse strand, counting down.
TTTCATGGCCTGATGGACCAGTCTGGACAGTCCTTGGTCCTTCCAAGAAGTACGAATGGCTGATCGTATCAGCCTATCAGTACGTATGACTCATTTTTCAGCATGGTCTGTTGAGTTAAATCCTTCCTTTAAGTTTGGATAAGGCTGATCATTTCAGCATATTAGTACGTCAGGGTCAATTTTTCATGGCCTGAGGGACCAGTCTGGACAGTGCATGGTCCTTCCAGGCAGTACGGATGGCTGACCGTACCAGCCTCTCAAAACGTATGGGTCATTTTTTATGTACTGGTGGGACCAGCCCCGACAGTCCATGGTCCGTTGACTTAAATCCTTCCATTCAGTGAGGTTAAGGCTGATCATATCAGCCTATCAGTATGTATGGGTCGATTTTTAATGGCCTGATGGACCAGGCTGGACAGTACTTGGTCCATCCAGGCAGTACGGATGGCTGATCATATTAGCCTATCTGTACGTATGGGTCATTTTTCATGTATTGATGGGACCAGTTTGGACAGTCCATGGTCCGTTGAGTTAAATCCTTCCATTCAATACGGTTAAGGCTGATCATATCACCCTATCAGTACATCTGCGTAGATTTTTCACGGCCTGATGGACCAGTCTGGACAGTCCTTGCTCCTTCCAGGAAGTACGAATGGCTGATCGTATCAGCCTATCAGTACGTATGGCTCATTTTTCATGTACTGATGGGACCAGTCCGGACAGTCCATGGTCCGTTAGTTAAATCCTTCCATTCAGTTTGGATAAGGCTGATCATTTCAGCCTATTAGTATGTATGGTTTGATTTTTCATGGCCTGATGGACCAGTCTGGACAGTCCCTGGTCCTTCCAGGCAGTACGGATGGCTGATCGTACCAGCCTATCAGTATGTATGGGTCATTTTTATGTACTGTTGGGACCAGTCCAGACAGTGCATGGTCCGTTGTGTTATATCATTCCATTCAGTATGGTTAAGGCTGATCATATCAGCCTATCAGTACGTATGAGTCGATTTTTCATGGCTTGATGGACCAGTCTGGACAGTCCTTTATCCTTCCAGGCAGTACGAATGGCTGATCGTATCAGCCTATCAATACGTATGGGTCATTTTTCATGTACTGATGGGACCAATTCAGACAGTCCTTAGTCCGTTTAATTAAATCCTTCCATTCAGTTTTGATAAGGCTGATCATTTCGCTGATCATTTCAGTCTATTCAGTACGGATAAGGCTGATCATATAAGCCTATCAGTACATATGGGTTGATTTTTCATGGCCTGTTGGACCAGTCTGGGCAGACCTTGGTCCTTTCAAGGCAGTACGGATGGCTGATCGTATCAGCCTATCAGTACGTATGGGTCATTTTTCAAGTACTGATCAGACCAGTCCGAACAGTCCATAGTCCGTTGAATTAAGTCCTTCCATTCAGTTTGGATAAGGCTGATCATTTCTGCCTATGAGTACGCATGGGTCAATTTTTCATGGCCTGATGGACCAGTCTGGCCAGTCCTTTGTCCTTCCAGGCAGTACGGATGGGTGATCGTATCAGCCTATCAGTACGTATGGGTAATTTTTCATGTACTGATGGGACCAGTCCAGACAGTCCATGGTCCGTTGAGTTAAATCCTCCCATTCACTTTGGATAAGGATGATCATTTCAGCCTATCAGTGCGTATGGGTCTATTTTTCATGGCCTGATGGACCAATTTTGACAGTCCTTGGTCCTTCCAGGCAGTACGGATGGCTGATCGTACCAGCCTATCAGTACGTATGGGTCATTTTTAATGTACTAATTGGACCAGTCTGGACAGTCCATGGTCCGTTGAATTAAACCTTCCATTAAGTACGGATAAGGCTGATCATAAAAGCCAATCAGTACGGATGGGTTGAATTTTCATGGCTTCTTGGACCAGTCTGGGCAGACCTTGGTCCTTCAAGGCAGTACGGATTGCTGATCGTAACAGCCTATCAATACGTATGGGTCATTTTTCAAGTACTGATGGGACCAGTCCGGACAGTCCATGGTCCGTTGAGTTAAGTTCTTCCATTCAGTACTGTTATGGATGATTATATCAGCTTATCAGTACGTATGGGTCATTTTTTATGTACTGTTGGGACCAGTCCGACAGTCCATGGTCTGTTGAGTTAAATCCTTCCATTCAGTAAGGTTAAGGCTGGTCATATCAGCCTATCAGTACGTATTAGTCAATTTTTCATGGCTTGATGGACCTGTCTGGACAGTCCTTCGTCCTTCCAGGCAGTACAGATGGCTGATCGTATCAGCCTATCAATACGTATCGGTCATTTTTCATGCACTGATGGGACCAGTTCAGACAGTCCATGGTCCGTTGAGTTAAATCCTTCCATTCAGTGAGGTTAATGCTGATTATATCAGCCTATCAGTACGTATGGGTCGATTGTTCATGGCCTTATGGACCAGGCTGGACAGTACTTGGTCCATCCAGGCAGTACAGATGGCTGATCGTATTAGCATATTTGTACATATGTTTCATTTTTCATGTACTGATAGGACCAGTTGAGTTAAATCCTTCCATTCAGTACATTTAAGGCTGATCATATCAGCCTATCAATACATCTGCGTCGATTTTTCATGGCCTGATGGACCAGTCTGGACAGTCCTTGGTCCTTCCAGGAAGTACGAATGGCTGATCGTATCAGCCTATCAGTATGTATGACTCATTTTTCATGTACTGATGGGACCAGTCCGGACAGTCCATGGTCCGTTGAGTTAAATCCTTCCTTTCAGTTTGGATAAGGCTGATCATTTCAGCCTATCAATACGTAAGGGTTGATTTTTCATGGCCTGAGGGACCAGTCTGGACAGTGCTTGGTCCTTCCAGGCAGTACGGATGGCTGACCGTACCAGCCTCTCAAAACGTATGGGTCATTTTTTTTATGTACTGTTGGGACTAGCCCCGACAGTCCATGGTCCGTTGAGTTAAATCCTTCCATTCAGTGAGGTTAAGGCTGATCATATCAGCCTATCAGTATGTATGGGTCGATTTTTAATGGCCGTATGGACCAGGCTGGACAGTACTTAACCATACTGAATGGAAGGATATAACACAATGGACCATGGACTGTCCGGACTGGTCCCAACAGTACATAAAAATGACCCATACATACTGATAGGCTGGTACGATCAGCCATCCGTACTGCCTGGAAGGACCAAGGACTGTCCAGACTGGTCCATCAGGCCATGAAAAATCAACCCATACATACTGATAGGCTGAAATAATCAGCCTTATCCAAACTGAATGGAAGGATTTAACTAACGGACCATGGACTGTCCGGACTGGTCCCATCAGTACATGAAAAATGAGCCATACATACTGATAGGCTGATACGATCAGCTATTCGTACTTCCTGGAAGGACCAAGGACTGTCCAGACTGGTCCATCAGGCCGTGAAAAATCTACGCAGATGTACTGATAGGCTGATATGATCAGCCTTAACCTATTGAATGGAAGGATTTAACTCAACGGACCATGGACTGTCCAAACTAGTCCCATCAATACATGAAAAATGACCCATACGTACAGATAGGCTAATACGATCAGCCATCCGTACTGCCTAGGCTGGGACTTAACCAGGATCAAAGGAAGGCACGGGAGAAAAGGTTGGAAGAGTTCTAAGGCAGTTGGACAAGGCATGAATCTAGTTCAGTCAGCTAGATCGAGCTCGGGACAGTTCGGTGCAGCTCACACTCGACCAGGTCAGCTACAGCAGGTGGACCACTAGATTAAGTCATATCCGGTAGCTGGATCATTAGCTCACTTAGCTGGGGCAGCTAGCAACCAGCTCACCTCAGCTGGGTGAAGTGTTTGGGTCTTGGTCATGGGGCTCGGGTCAGGGGCGGTTATGGTGCCGGCCTGGGTGGCCAAGGGAGGTCCGACCAGTTGGGGTCTTGGAAAAGTTGGCTGAGCAGTGGACAGGACCCTGGAGCTTACAATCAAAGAGGATAAGGGAGAGAAGGGGCGGTTGGAGGCAGTTGGGGCGAAGGGGTGCGAATGGTGCAAGTTGCACCCATTCGGCCAACAAGTCATGCCTGTTCGCCCAGGCAGTTGGGGGTCGGTTCTGGCCTTTAAATACAGACCCTAAGGGTCCAGAATTGCCACAATTTCCTTAAGGAAAACTCTGCCCAAATCGAGATAGAGAGAAACAAAGAGAGAGAGAGAGAGAGAGAGAGAGAGAGAGAGAGAGATCGATCAAGGCTTGGCCGTGTGGGTTTTGGTGGTGGATTCCGATCAGGAGTTGGCTTGTGTGAAGTGGAGATCGATTGAGGATGGGAACAAGAGGCAAGGAGAAGGATTTAGAGAAGGGCTTGAGCACTCTAGAGCGCACGCCCAAGGTGAATGGGATGGACCGATCCATCCTGCCATGGCCGCGGCATGATGCCATGTGGCTGTGGATGGTTTGGGGGTTCCAGACCCATTTCTTCCCATTCACTTATTTGATTTCTCCCCTTCATGTATATTCTTTATATGGATGGCGTGTTCATCCTAGTGTGACTGGACCAAGGTTTTGGCCGGTCCAGGAACATAGTCCTTGTCCTTAGGCCGGACTAGTCTTGGTCGGGTTCTGTATGCTCCGGTGGGATTCATTAAATTCCGACCATGGATTCCTCTTAGTGGGGATTTATCACGAATTATCATGGGTTTTATTAGGTTTTACCTAATTGATTCATGGATGGTCATTTATGGCCAATTTGGCCGGTTGTGGCCGAGATCAATAAGATCGAGGCCGGTTCTTTGGATTCTGATTATGGATTATTATTAGTTAGGATTTATAGGGAATTTTCATGAATTTTATTTAGTTTTTGGGAATTGATTTGGATAGGTCAGATTTGGGAACCAGCCATGGCCGATTGTGGTTTGGTGTGGACAAGGGAATGGTCCACATGGAACCAGTCAGGCCGCGTGATGGTTAATGGTCCAGGACGTCCTGGGGGATTTCCTGGGTGTGGCCGTGTGCCTTGTGAACTGTATGGATAGGACATAGAGTATAGAATAGGAGAACCGAACCATGCAATGTAGAATTGGTATGTTAGGTTATCGGATTGTACTCATACATATGTTTTGTGATGATGTTGCTTTAAGGATCAGACCAGGACCGTGGCAAGGCCAAGGAACCATGAAGACCTGAGCCGTGGATGGATGTGTGGGTTGTGGGATAGTTTAGTTAGTATGAACACATAAACTTATGATAGCCTATTGTGCAACTGAATCTATGTATTGGATCACAAGTTTTATATTAATAAAGATACAATTTATCTTATCTGAATAGACTTAGGAATCGAAATGCTTGAACCTCATATGATTGAAAACTGACTTAGAGAAATATGGGACCTTAAAAGTGAACCAAAATTACATGAATAGGAAAGTACGGCTTCGGGTCCTAGTTGGGTCCTTTGGACCAGGATCGGGTCTTACAGTCTGGGTCTATAAATTGGATTCCGATTATGGTAATCTCTTAGTGGGGAATTATTAGGAGTTTTCATGAATTTTAATTAATTTTTGGAGCATGTTTGCTTGAGATCGTTTTTGTAGCTGAAGACTTCCCAAAGGTACTTGGTCTGTGGGGATCGTTGGCTGAATGACTAAGTACCAAGGGGAAGGGTTTATACAGGTATAAGGAAGATGGACGAGTGGACGGGGAGCTGGGCGAAGCTACCTCGCAGCTCGATCAGCTGGAAGAGATGGAATCTCAGGTGAAGTGATTCAGCTCGGCTATCTGGATGAGCTAGCTAAACAGCTAAGTCACCTGGGATCGATGAGCTAACAAGCTCCGTGGTTGTGGAAAAGGTAAGATCTAGCATTTGTTTGCTTATATGTATATAGAATGGTTATGGGAATGGAATCTCGTAACTGGTATGACTTGGTTTAGGTAGGATCGACCTTTGAGATAGCTGGTAGTTGAGTGTACTAACCATTAGCTGAGATGTTCGAACGGACCAGTATTAGATTGGATTTAGTCCAATGGTTACATAGAGAATATTCCGCTGTGCATAAATTGAAAGGATGTAAGCTAGGGAATGACTAAGGTAGTTTTTAGCTAAGAGCTAAGTAAACCTTCGCCTTAAGGGCAAACTATAAAAGGAAAGGTTGAAAAATTGAGAGGTTCGGTCAGTGTGTGGACCGAGCAACGTGAGGCATCGACCGCGGCCTAGACGGCCGGTTTCGGGTCTTACAGCTCGTATCAGCCTATCAGTACGTATGAATCATTTTTCATGTACTGATGGGACCAGTCCGGACAGTCCATGGTTCATTTTAGTTAAATCCTTCCATTCAGTACGGATAAGGCTGATCATATCATCCTCTCAGTATGTATGGGTCGATTTTTCATGGACAGTCCATGGTTCATTTGAGTTAAATCCTTCCATTCCTTGGTCCTTTTAGGCAGTACAGATGGCTGATCGTATCAGCTTATCAGTACGTGTGGGTCATTTTTCATGCACTGATGGGACCAGTCAGAACAGTCCATGGTCCGTTGAGTTAAATACTTCCATTCAGAATGGATAAGGCTGATCATATTAGCCTATGAGTACCTATGGGTCGATTTTTCATGGTCTGATGGACCAGTCTGGACAGTCCTTTGTCCGCAGTATGGATGGCTGATCGTATCACGCTATCAGTACGTATGGGTCATTTTTCATGTACTAACGGGTCCAGTCCGGACAGTCCATAGTCCGTTGAATTAAATCCTTCCATTCAGTATGGATATGGCTGTTCATATAAGCCTATCAGTACGTATGGTGGGTCAATTTTTAATGGCCTGATGGACCAGTCTGGACAGTCCTAGGTTCACCTAGGCATTACGGATGGCTGATCGTATCAGTCATCAGTACGTATGGGTCAGTTTTCATGTACTGACTGGACCAGTTTGGACAGTCCATGGTCCGTTGAGTTAAATCCTTCCTTTCAATACAGTTAAGGCTGATCATATCAGTCTATCAGTACGTATGAGTCAATTTTCTATGGCCTGATGGACCAGTCTGGACAGTCCTTGGTCCTTCCATGCAGTACGGATGGCTGATTGTATCAGCCTATCAGTAGGTTTGGGTCATTTTTCATGTACTGATGGGACCAGTCTGGACAGTCAATGGTCCGTTGAGTTAAATCCTTCTATTCAGTACGGATAAGGCTGATCATATCATCCTATCAGTATCTATTGGTCAATTTTTCATGGCCTGATGGACCAGTCTGGACAGTCCTTGGTCCTTCCAGGCAGGACAGATGGCTGATGGTATCAGCCTATCAGTACGTATGGGTCATTTTTCATGCACTGATGGGACCAGTCAGAACAGTCCATGGTCCGTTGAGTTAAATACTTCCATTCAGTACGGATAAGGCTGATCATATTAGCCTATCAGTACCTATGGGTCCATTTTTCATGGTCTGATGGACCAGTCTGGACTGTCCTTAGTCCTTCCAAGCAGTATGGATGGTGGATCGTATCAGGCTATCAGTACGTATGGGTCATTTTTCATGTACTAATGGGTCCAGTCCAGACAGTCCATGGTCCTTTTAATTAAATCCTTCCATTCAGTATTGATAAGGCTGTTCATATAAGCCTATCAGTACGTATGAGTCAATTTTTAATGGCCTGATGGACCAGTCTGGATATTCCTAGGTTCACCTAGGCATTAGGGATGGCTGATCGTATCAGTCATCAGTACGTATGGGTGAGTTTTCATGTACTAATGGGACCAGTCTGGACATTCCATGGTCTGTTGAGATAAATCCTTCCATTCAGTATGGATAAGGCTGATCATATCAGCCTATCAATACGTGTGGGTCAATTTTCTATGGCCTGATGGACCAGTGTGGATAGTCCTTGGTCTTTCCAGGCAGTACGGATGGCTGATCGTATCAGCCTATCAGTACGTTTGGGTCATTTTTCATGTACTGATGGGACCAGTCTGGACAGTCAATGGTCTGTTGAGTTAAATCCTTCGATTAAGTACGAATAAGGCTGATCATATCATCCTATCAGTATCTATGGGTCAATTTTTCATGGCCTGATGGACCAGTCTGGACAGTCCTGGGTCCTTCTAGGCAGTACAGATGGTTGATCGTATTAGCCTATCACTACGTATGGGTCATTTTCATGCACTGATGGGACCAGTCGGAACAGTCCATGGTCCACAGCCACACGGCATCATGCCGCGGCCATGGCAGGATGGATCGGTCCATCCCATTCACCTTGGGCGTGCGCTCTGGAATGCTGAAGCCCTTCTCTAAATCCTTCTCCTTGCCTCTTGTTCCCATCCTCAATCGATCTCCACTTCACACAAGCCAACTCCTGATCGGAATCCACCACCAAAACCCACACGGCCAAGCCTTGATCTCTCTCGCTCTCTCTCTCTCTTTGTTTCTCTCTGTCTCGATTTGGGCAGAGTTTTCCTTAAGGAAATTGTGGCAATTCTGGACTCCTAGGGTCTGTATTTAAAGGCCAGAACCGACCCCCAACTGCCTGGGCGAACAGGCATGACTTGTTGGCCGAATGGGTGCAACTTGCACCATTCGCACCCCTTCACCCCAACTGCCTCCAACCGCCCCTTCTCTCCCTTATCCTCTTTGATTGCAAGCTCCAGGGTCCTGTCCACTGCTCAGCCAACTTGTCCAAGACCCCAACTGGTCGGACCTCCCTTGGCCACCCAGGCCGGCACCATAACCGCCCCTGACCCGAGCCCCATGACCAAGACCCAAACCCTTCACCCAGCTGAGGTGAGCAGGTTGCTAGCTGCCCCAGCTAAGTGAGCTAGTGATCCAGCTACCGGAGATGACTAAATCTAGTGGTCCACCTGCTGTAGCTGACCTGGTCGAGTGTGAGCTGCACCGAACTGTCCCGAGCTCGATCTAGCTGACTGAACTAGATTCATGCCTTGTCCAACTGCCTTAGAACTCTTCCAACCTTTTCTCCAGTGCCTTCCTTTGATCCTGGTTAAGTCCCAGCCTAGGCAGTACGGATGGCTGATCGTATTAGCCTATCAGTACCTATGGGTCCATTTTTCATGGTCTGATGGACCAGTCTTGACAGTCCTTGGTCCTTCCAAGCAGTATGGATGGCTGATCGCATCAGGCTATCAATACGTATGGGTCATTTTTCAAGGCTGATTGTATCAGGCTATCAGTACGTATGGGTCCTTAATCCTTCCATTCCGTATCGATAAGGCTGATCAGATAAGCCTATCAGTACGTATGGGTCAATGTTTCAATGCCTGTTGGACCAGGCCAGACAGTCCATGGTCCGTTGAGTTAAATCCTTTCATTCAGTACGGTTAAGGCTGGTCATATCAGCATGTCGGTACGTCTGAGTCGATTTTTCATGGCCTGATGGACCGGTCTGGACAGTCCTTTACCCTTCCAGGCAGTACGTATGGCTGATTGTATCAGCCTATCAGTATGTATGGGTCATTTTTTATGTACTGATGGATGATCGTATCAGCCTATCGGTACGTATGGGTCATTTTTCATGTACTGACTGGACCAGTTTGGACAGTCCATGGTCCCTTGAGTTAAATCCTTCCTTTCAGTATGGTTAAGGCTGATAATATCAGCCTATCAGTACGTATGAGTCGATTTTTCATGGCCTGATGGACCAGTTTCGACAGTCCTTGGTCCTACCAGGCAGTATGAATGGCTGATTGTATCAGCCTATCAGTACGTATGGGTCATTTTTTCATGTACTGGTGGGACCAGTCCGGACAGTCCATGGTCCGTTGAGTTAAATCCATCCATTCAGTTTGGATAAGGCTGATCATTTTGCCATATCAGTACGTATAGGTTGATTTTTCATGTCCCGATGGACCAGTCTGGACAGTCCTTGGTCCTTCCAGGCAGTACGAGTGGCTGATCGTACCAGCCTATCAGTACATATTGGTCATTTTTCATGTACTGATCGCACCAGTCTGAAAAGTCCATAGTCCGTTGAGTTAAATCCTTCTATTCAGTTTGGATAAGGCTGATCATTTCAGCCTATCAGTACGTATGGGTCAATTTTTCATGGCCCGATGGACAAGTCTTGACAGTCCTTGGTCCTTCTAGGCAGTACGAATGGCTGATTGAACCAGCCTATCAGTACGTTCGAGAATTTTTCATGTACTGATCGGACCATTCCGGACAGTCTATCCTCCGTTGAGTTAAATCCTTCCATTCAGTTTGGATAAGGATGATCATTTCAGCCTATCAGTAGGTATGGGTCGATTTTTCTTGGTCCGATGGACCAGTCTGACCAGTCCTTGGTCCTTCCAGGCAATACAGATGGCTGATCGTACCAGCCTATCAGTACGTATGGGTCATTTTTAATGTATTGTTGGGACCAGTCTCAGTCCATGGTCCATTGAGTTAAATCCTTCCATCCAGTACGGTTAAGGCTGATATGATCAGCCTATCAGTATTTATGAGTCTCTTTTTCATGGCCTGATGAACCAGTCTGGACAATCGTTTGTCCTTCCAGGCAGTACGGATGGCTGATCGTACCAGCCTATCAGTACGTATGTGTCATTCTGAATGTACTAATGGGACCAGTCTGGACCGTCCATGGTCCCGTTCAATCAAATCCTTCCATTCAATACGGATAAGGCTGATCAAATAAGCCTATCAGTATGTATGGGTCAGTTTTTCATGGCCTGATGGTCCAGTCTGGACAGTTGGTCATTCCAGGCAGTACAAATTGCTAATCGTGTCAGCCTATCAGTATGTATGGGTCGATTTTTCACGGCCAGATGGACCAGTCCGGACAGTCCTTGGTATACCCAAGCAGTACAGATTCCTGATCGTATCAGCCTATCGGTACGTATGGGTCATTTTCATGTATAGGTTGGACCAGTTTGGACAGTCCAAGGTCCGTTGAGTTAAATCTTTCCTTTTAGTATGGTTAAGGATGATCATATCAGCCTAACAGTACGTATGAGTCAATTGAGTTAAATCCTTCCATTCAGTTTGGATAAGGCTTATCATTTCACCGTATCAGTACGTATGTGTTGATTTATCATGGCTTGATGGACCAGTCTGGACAGTCCTTGGTCCTTCTAGGCAGTATGGGTGGCTGATCATACCAGCCTATCAGTACGTATGGGTCATTTTTAATGTACTGGTGGGACCAGTCCGGACTGTCCATGGTCCATTGAGTTAAATCCTTCCATTCAGTGCAGATAAGGCTGATCATCTCAGCCTATCAGTACGTATGGGTTATTTTTAATGGGTTGATGGACCAGTCCAGAAAGTCCTTCCAGGCAGTACGGATGGCTGATGGTATCAGCCTATCAGTACGCATGGATCATTTTTCATGTACTGGTGGGACCAGTCCGGACTGTCCATGTTCCATTGAGTTAAATCCTTCGATTCAGTACGGTTAAGGCTGATCATATCAGCCTATCAGTACCTATGGGTTGACTTTTCATGGCCTGATGGACCAGTCTGGACAGTCCTTGGTCCTTGCAGGCAGTACAGATGGCTGATGGAATCAGCCTATCAGTACGCATGGATCATTTTTCATGTCTTGATGGGTCCAGTCTGGACAGTCCATGGTCCGCTGAGTTAAATCTTTCCATTCAGTACGGTGAAGGTTGATCATATAAGCCTATCAGTACGTATGGATCATTTTTCATGTACTGATGGGACCAGTCCGGACTGTCCATGTTCCATTGAGTTAAATTCTTCAATTTAGTAAGGTTAAGGCTGATCATATCAGCCTATCAGTACGTATAGGTTGATTTTTCATGGCCTGATGGACCAGTCTGGACAGTCCTTGGTCCTTCCAGGCAGTACGGATGGGTGATGGAATCAGCCTATCAGTACGCATGGATCATTTTTCATGTACTGATGGGACCCGTCCGGACTGTCCATGATCCGCTGAGATAAATCCTTCCATCCAGTATGGTTAAGGCTGACCATATCAGGCTATCAGTACGTGTGGGTTGATTTTTCATGGCCTTATGAACCAGTTTGGACAGTTCTTGGTCCTTCCAGGCAGTACGGATGGCTGATCGTATCAGCCTATCAGTACATAGGGGTCATTTTTCAAGTACTGATGGGACCAGTCTGGACAGTCCATGGTCTGTTGAGTTAAATCTTTCCATTCAGTACGGATGGGTCAATTTTTCATGGCCGTGTTGACCAGTCTGGAGAGTGCTTGGTCCATTCAGGCTGACGGATGGCTAATCGTATCAGCCTATCAATACGTATGGATCATTTTTCTTGTACTGATGGGACCAGTCCGGACTGTCCATGGTCTGTTGAGTTAAATCCTTCCATTCTGTACGGTTAAGGTTGATCATATCAGCCTATCAGTACGTATGGGTCGATTTTTCATGGCCTAGTGAACCATTTTGGACAGTCCTTGGTCCATCCAGGCAGTACGGAGGGCTGATCGTATCCACCTATCAGTACGGATGGGTCATTTTTCATGTACTGATGGGACCAGTCTGGAAAGTCCATGGTCCATTGCGTTAAAATCCTTCTATTCAGTGCAGATAAGGCTGATCATATCAGCTTATCAGTACGTATGGGTTGATTTTTCATGGACTGATGGACCAGTCTGGACAGTCCTTGGTCCTTCCAGGTAGTACGGATGGCTGATGGTATCAGTCTATCAGTACGCATGGATCATTTTTCATGGGCTGATGGACCAGTCTGGACAGTCCTTGGTCCTTCCAGGCAGTACGGATGGCTGATGGTATCAGTCTATCAGTACGCATGGATCTTTTTTCATGTACTGGTGGGATCAGTCAGGACTGTCCATGGTCCGTTGAGTTAAATCCTTCCATTCAGTGCAGATAAGGCTGATCATATCAGCCTATCAGTACGTATGGGTTATTTTTAATGGGTTGATGGACCAGTCCAGAAAGTCCTTCCAGGCAGTACGGATGGCTGATGGTATCAGCCTATCAATACGCATGGATCATTTTTCATGTACTAATGGGACCAGTCCGGACTGTCCATGTTCCATTGAGTTAAATCCTTCAATTCAGTACGGTTAAGGCTGATCATATATGCCTATCAGTACCTATGGGTTGACTTTTCATGGCCTGATGGACCAGTCTGGACAGTCCTTGGTCCTTGCAGGCAATACGGATGGCTGATGGAATCAGCCGATCAGTACGCATGGATCATTTTTCAAGTATTGATGGGTCCAGTCTGGACAGTCCATGGTCCGTTGAGTTAAATCTTTCAATTCAGTACGGTGAAGGCTGATCATATAAGCCTATCGGTACGTATGGATCATTTTTCATGTACTGATGGGACCAGTCCGGACTGTCCATGGTCCGTTGAGTTAAATCCTTCCATTCAGTGCAGATAAGGCTGATCATATCAGCCTATCAGTACATATGGGTTGATTTTTCATGGGCTGATGGACCACTCTGGACAGTCCTTGGTATAAGCCTATCAGTACGCATGGATCATTTTTCATGTATTGATGGGGCCAGTCCGGACTGTCCATGGTCCGTTGAGTTAAATCCTTCCATTCAGTGCAGATAAGGCTGATCATATAAGCCTATCAGTACGTATGGGTTGATTTTTCATGGCTTGGTTGACCAGTCTGGACAGTGCTTATTCCATCCAGGCTTACGGATGGCTGATCGTATCAGCCTATCAGTACGTATGGATCATTTTTCATGTACTGATGGGACCAGTCTGGACTGTCCATGGTCAGTTGAGTTAAATCCTTCCAGTAAGTACAGATAAGGTTGATCATATAAGCCTATCAGTACTTATGGGTTGAATTTTCATGGGCTGATGGACCAGTCTGGACAGTCCTTGGTCCTTCCAGTCAGTACGGATGGCTGATGGAATCAGCCTATCAGTACGCATGGATCATTTTTCATGTACTGATGGGACCCGTCCGGACTGTCCATGGTCCGTTGACTTAAATCCTTCCATTTAGTTTGGATAAGGGTTATCATATCAGCCTATCAGTACGTATGGGTCAATTTTTCATGTCTTGATGGACAAGTTTGGACAGTCCTTGGTCTTTCCATGCAGTACAAATGGCTGATCGTATCAACCTCTATGTACGTATGGGTCATTTTTCATTTACTTATGGGGCAGTCTGGACAGTCCATGGTCTGTTCAGTTAAATTCTTCCATTCAGTCCATGGGGCAGTCTGGACAGTCCATGGACAGTCCTTGGTCCATCCAGGCAGTATGGACGGCTGATGGTACCAACCTATCAGTACGCATGGATAATTTTTCATATACTGATAGGACTAGTTTGAACACTCCATGGTTTGTTGAGTTAAGTCCTTCCATTCAGTACGTGTGGGTCGATTTTTCATGGCCTGATGAACTAGTCTGGACAGTGCTTGGTCCTTCCAAGCTGTACAGATGGCTGATCGTATCAGCCTATCAGTATGTATGGGTCATTTTTCATGTACTGATGGGACAAGTCCGTAGAGTCCATGGTCCATTGAGTTAATCGTTCCATTCAGTACGGATAAGGCTGATCATATCAGCCTATCAATACGTATGGGTCAGTTTTTCGGGGCCTAATGGACTGGTATGGACAGTCCTTGGTCCATCCAGGCAGTTCGGAGGGCTGATCGTCTCTGCCTATCATTACGTATGGGTCATTTTTCATGTACTGATGGGACCAGTCTGGACAGTCCATGGTCCGTTGAGTTAAATCCTTCCATTCAGTACGGATAAGGCTGATCATATCAGCCAATCGGTACGTTTGGGACAATTTTTCATGGGCTGATGGGCCAACCTGGACAGTCCTTTGTCCATCCAGGCAGTACGGATGGCTGATTGTATCAGCCTATCAGTACGTATGGGTCATTTTTGATGTACTGATGGGACTAGTTTGCACAGTCCATGGTCCGTTGAGTTAAGTCCTTCCATTCAGTACGGTTGAGGCTGACCATATCAGCCTATCAGTACGTGTGGGTCGAATTTTCATGGCCTGATGAACTAGTCTGGACAGTGCTTGGTCCTTCCAAGCAGTACGGATGGATGATCGTATCAGCCTGTCAGTACGTATGGGTCATTTTTCATGTACTGATGGGACTAGTCCGGAGAGTCCATGGTCCACTGAGTTAATCATTCCATTCAGTACGGATAAGGCTGATCATATCAGCCTATCAGTACGTATGGGTCGAATTTTCGTGGCCTAATGGAACAGTCTGGACAGTCATTGGTCTATCCAGGCAGTATGGATGGCTGATCGTATCCGCCTATCAGTACGTATGGGTCATTTTTCATGTACTGATGGGACCATTATGGACAGTCCATGGTCCGTTGAGTTATATCTTTCCATTCAATACGGTGAAGGCTGATCATATAAGCCTATCAGTACGTATGGGTCGATTTTTCATGGCCTGGTTGACCAGTCTGGATACTGCTTGGTTCATCCAGGCTGACGGATGGCTGATCGTATCAGCCTATCAGTACGTATGGATCATTTTTCATGTACTGATGGGACCGGTCCAGACTGTCCATGGTCCGTTAAGTTAAATCCTTCCATTCAGTATGGTTAAGGTTGATCATATCAGCCTATCAGTACGTATGGGTCGATTTTTCATGGCTTGATGGCCCAGTTTGGACAGTCCTTGGTCCTTCTAGTCAATACAAATGGCTGATCGTATCAACCTATATGTACATATGGGTCATTTTTCATGTACTTATGGGAGCAGTCTCGACAGTCCTTGGTCCTTCTAGGCAGTCTCGACAGTCCTTGGTCCTTCCAGGCAGTATGGATGGCTGATGGTATCAACCTATCAGTACGCATGGATCATTTTTCATGTACTAATGGGACTAGTTTGGAAACTCCATGGTTTGTTGAGTTAAGTCCTTCCATTCAGTACGGTTAAGGCTGATCATATCAGCCTATCAGTACGTGTGGGTCGATTTTTCATGGCCTGATGAACTAGTCTGGACAGTGCTTGGTCCTTCCAGGCAGTATGGATGGCTGATCGTATCAGCCTATTAGTACATATGGGTAATTTTTCAAGTACTGATGGGACCAGTCTGGACAGTCCATGGTCCGTTGAGTTAAATCTTTCCATTCGGTACTTATGGGTCGATTTTTCATGATCGTATCAGCCTATCAGTACGTAAGGATCATTTTTCATGTACTGATGGGAGCAGTCCGGACTGTCCATGGTCCGTTGAGTTAAATCCTTCCATTCGGTACGGTTAAGGCTGACCATATCAGCCTATCAGTACGTATGGGTTGATTTTTCATGGGCTGATGGACCAGTCTGGACAGTCCTTGGTCCTTCTAGGCAGTACGGATGGCTGATGGAATCAGCCTATCAGTACGCATGGATCATTTTTCATGTACTGATGGGACCCGTCCGGACTGTCCATGGTCCTTTGAGTTAGATCCTTCCATTTAGTTTGGATAAGATTGATCATATCAGCCTATCAATACGTATGGGTCGATTTTTCATGGCTTGATGGACCAGTTTGGACAGTCCTTGGTCCTTCCAGGCAGTACAGATGGCTGATTGTATCAACCTATATCTACGTATGGGTCATTATTCATGTACTGACGGGACCACTCCGGACAGTCCATGGTCCGTTGAGTTAAATCCTTCCATTCAGTTCGGATAAGGCTGACCATATCAGCCTATCAGTACGTGTGGGTCGATTTTTCATGGCCTGATGAACTAGTCGGACAGTGCTTGGGCCTTCCAAGCAGTACAGATGGCTGATCGTATCAGCCAATCAGTACGTAATGGTCATTTTTCATGTACTGATGGGACCAGTCCAGAGAGTCCATGGTCCATTGAGTTAATCCTTCCATTCAGTACCGTGAAGGCTGATCATATAAGCCTATATGTACGTATGGGTCAATTTTTTCATGGCCTGGTTGACCAGTCTGGACACTGCTTGGTCCATCCAGGCTGACGGATAGCTGATCGTATCAGCCTATCAGTACGTATGGATCATTTTTCATGTACTGAAGGGACCAATCCGGACTGTCCATGGTCCGTTGAGTTAAATCTTTCCATTAAGTACAGATAAGGCTAATCATATCAGCCTATCAGTACTTATGGGTTGATTTTTCATGGGCTGATGGACCAGCCTGGACAGTCCTTGATCCTTCCAGGCAGTACGGATGGCTGATCGTATCAGCCTATCAGTACATATGGGTCATTTTTTCAAGTACTGATGGGACCAGTCTGAACAGTCCATGGTCCGTTGAATCTTTCCATTCAGTACTTATGGGTCGATTTTTCATGGCCTGGTTAACCAGTCTAGAGAGTGCTTGGTCGATTCAGGTTGACAGATGTCTGATTGTATCAGCCTATCAGTACGTATGGATCATTTTTCATGTACTGATGGGACCAGTCCGGACTGTCCATGGTCCGTTGAGTTAAATCCTTCCATTATGTATGGTTAAGGTTTATCGTATTAGCCTATCAGTACGTATGGCTCGATTTTTCTTGGCCTAATGGACCAGTCTGGACAGTCCTTGGTCCATCCAGGCAGTACGGATGGCTATTCATATCCGCTTATCAGTACGTATGGGTCATTTTTTATGGCCTGGTTGACAAATCTGGACAGTGCTTGGTCCATCCAGGCTGATGGATGTCTTAACGTATAAGCCTATCAGTACGTATGGATCATTTTTCATGTACTGATGGGACCAGTCCGGACTGTCCATGGTCCGTTGAGCTAAATCCTTCCATTCAGTACAGATAAGGCTGATCATATCAGCCTATTAGTACTTATGGGTTTATTTTTCATGGGCTGATGGACCATTATGGACAGTCCTTGGTCCTTCTAGGCAGTACGGACGGCTGATGGAATTAGCCTATCAGTACGCATGGATCATTTTTCATGTACTGATGGGACCCGTCCGGACTGTCCATGGTCTGTTGAGTTAAATCCTTCCATTCAGTTTGGATAAGATTGATCATATCAACCTATCATTACGTATGGGTCGATTTTTCATGGCTTGATGGACCTGTTTGAACACTCCTTGGTCCTTCCAGGCAGTACGGATGGCTGATCGTATCAACCAATATGTACGTATGGGTCATTTTTCATGTACTTATGGGAGCAGTCTGGACTGTCCATGGTCCGCTGAGTTAAATCCTTCCATTCAGTACGGATAAGGCTGATCATATCAGCCTATCGGTACGTTTGGGTCAATTATCCATGGCCTGATGGACCAGCCTGGACAGTCCTTGGTCCATCCAGGCAGTATGGATGGCTGATGGTATCAACCTATCAGTACGCATGGATCATTTTTCATGTACTACTGGGACTAGTTTCAACACTCCATGGTTTATTGAGTTAAGTCCTTCCATTCAGTACGGTTAAGGCTGACCATATCAGCCTATCAGTACGTGTGGGTCGATCCTATGAGTATGTAAGGGTCATTTTCATGTACTGAGGGGACCAGTCCAGACTGTCAATTGCCCGTTGAGTTAAATCCTTCCATTCTGTTTGGATAAGGCTGATCATATCAGCCTATTAGTACGTATGGGTCGATTTGTCATGGGCTGATGGACCAGTCTGTACAGTCCTTGGTACTTCCAGGCAGTATGGATGGCTGACAGAATCAGCCTATCAGTACGAATGGATCATTTTTCATGTACTGATGGGACCAGTCTGGACTGTCCATAGTCCGTTAAGTTAAATCCTTCCATTTAGTACGGTTAAGGCTGATCATATCAGCCTATCAGTACGTTTGGGTTGATTATTCATGGCTTGATGGACAACTCTGGACAGTCCTTGATCCTTCCAGGCAGTACAAATGGCTGATCGTATCAGCCTATCTGTACGTATGGGTCATTTTTCATGTACTGATGGGACCAGTCCAGAGAGTCCATGGTCCATTGACTTAATCATTCCATTCAGTACGGATAAGGCTGATCATATCAGCCTATCAGTATGTATGGGTCGATTTTTCGTAGCCTGCTGAACCAGTCTGGACAGTGCTTGGTCCTTCCAAGCAGTACAAATGGCTGATCGTATAAGCCTATCAGTACGTATGGGTCATTTTTCATGTACTGATGGGACCAGTCTGGTAAGTCCATGGTCCGTTGAGTTAAATCTTTCCATTCAGTGCGTATGGGTCAATTTTTCATGACCTGGTTGATATGTCTTGACAGTGCTTGGTCCATCCAGGCTGACGGATGGCTTATCGTATCAGCCTATCAGTATGTATGGATCATTTTTCATGTACTGATGGGACCAGTGTGGACTGTCCATGGTCCGTTGAGTTAAATTCTTCCATTCTGTACGGATAAGGCTGATCATATCAGCCTATCAGTACGTATGGGTTGATTTTTCATGGGCTGATGGACCAGTCCGGT
The DNA here is from genome assembly GCA_012274485.2 of Sinapis alba. Classification (NCBI taxonomy): domain Eukaryota; kingdom Viridiplantae; phylum Streptophyta; class Magnoliopsida; order Brassicales; family Brassicaceae; genus Sinapis; species Sinapis alba. The sequence goes on along the minus strand of MU106388.1, from coordinate 64,093 downwards.
TAGTCCTTGGTCCTTCCAGGCAGTATGGATGGCTGATGGAATCATCCTATCAGTATGCATGGATTATTTTTCATGTACTGATGGGACCCGTCCGGACTGTCCATGGTCCGTTGAGTTAAATCATTCCATTCAGTACGGTTAAGGCTGATCATATCAGCCTATTAGTATGTATGTGTTGGTTTTTCATGGCCTGATGGACTAGTCTGGACAGTCCTTGGTCCTTCCAGGTAGTACGGATGGCTGATGGAATCAGCCTATCAGTATGCATTGATCATTTTTCATGTACTGATGGGACCCGTCCGGACTGTCCATGGTCCGTTGAGTTAAATCCTTCCATTCAGTTCAGATAAGGTTGATCATATCAGCCTATCAGTACGTATGGGTCGATTTTTCATGGCTGGACCAGTTTGGACAGTCCTTGGTCCTTCCAGGCAGTACGGATGGCAAATTATATCAACCTATCAGTACATATGGGTCATTTTTCATGTACTTATGGGAACATTCTGGACAGTCCATGGTCAGTTGAGTTAAATCCTTCCATTCAGTACGGATAAGGCTGGTCATATCAGCCTATCGGTACGTTTGGGTAAATTTTTCATGGCCTGATGGACCAGTCTGGACAGTCCTTGGCCTTTCAGGCAGTACGGATGGCTGATCGTATCTGCCTATTAGTACGTATGGGTCATTTTTCATGTACTGATGGGATTAGTTTGGACAGTCCATGGCCCGTTGAGTTAAATCCTTCCATTCAGTACGGATATAGCTGATCATATCAGCCTATCAGTACATATGGGTCGAATTTTCATGGCCTGTTGGACAAGTCTAGACAGTCCTTGGTCTTTCCAGGCAGTACGGATGGCTGATCGTATCAGCTTATCAGTACGTACGGGTCATTTTTCATGTACTGATGGGTTTAGTTTGGACAGTCCATGGCCCGTTGAGTTAAATCCTTCCATTCAGTACAGATAAGGCTGATCATATCAGCCTATCAGTACTTATGGGTCGATTTTTCATGGCCTGTTGGACTAGTCTGGACAGTTCTTGGTCCTTCCATGCAGTACGGATGGCTGATCGTATCAGCCTATCAGTACGTATGGGTCATTTTTCATGTACTGATGGGACCCGTCCGGACAGTCCATGGTCTCTTGAGTTAAATCCTTCCAAGCAGTACGGTGAAGGCTGATCTTATCAGCATATTAGTACGTATGGGTAGATTTTTCATGGCCTGATGGACCACTCTGGACAGTCCTTGGTCCATCCAAGCAGTACAGATGGTAGATCATATCAGCCTATCAGTATGTATGGATCATTTTTCATGTACTGATGGGACCAGTTTGGACAGTCCATGGTTCGTTGAGTTAAGTCCTTCCATTCAGTACGGATAAGGCTGGCCATATCAGCCTATCAGTACGTGTGGGTCGATTTTTCATGGCATAATGGACCAGCCTGGACAGTCCTTGGTCCATCCAGGCAGTACGAATGGCTGATCGTACCCGCCTATCAATACGTATGGGTCATTTTTCATGTACTGATGGGAGCATTCTGGACAGTCCATGGCCAGTTGAGTTAAATCCTTCCATTCAGTAAGGATAAGGCTGGTCATATCAGCCTATCGGTACGTTTGGGTCAATTTTTCATGGCCTGATGGACCAGTCTGGACAATCCTTGGTCCTTTCAGGCAGTACGGATGACTGATCGTATCAGCCTATCAGTACGTATGGGTCATTTTTCATGTACTGATGGGATTAATTTGGACAGTCCATGGCCTGTTGAGTTAAATCCTTCAATTCAGTACGGATATAGCTAATCATATCAGCCTATCAGTACATATGGGTCGAATTTTCATGGCCTGTTGGACAAGTCTGGATAGTCCTTGGTCCTTCCAGGCAGTACGGATGGCTGATCGTATCAGCTTATCAGTACGTACGGGTAATTTTTTATGTACTGATGGGATTAGTTTGGACAGTCCATGGCCCGTTGAGTTAAATTCTTCCATTCAGTACAGATAAGGCTGATCATATCAGCCTATCAGTACTTATGGGTCGATTTTTCATGGCCTGTTGGACCAGTGTGGACAGTTCTTGGTCCTTCCATGCAGTACGGATGGCTGATCGTATCAGCCTATCAGTACGTATGGGTCATTTTTCATGTACTGATGGGACCAGTTTGGACAATCAATTGTTCTTTGAGTTAACTCCTTTCATTTAGTATGAATAAGGCTGACCATATCAGCCTATCACTACGTATGGGTCGATTTTTCATGTACTGATGGGACCAGTCCGGACTGTCCATGGTCCGTTGAGTTAAATCCTTCCATTCAGTACGAAAAAGGCTGACCATATCAGCTTATCACTACGTATGGGTCGATTTTTCATTGCCTGATGAACCAGTCTAGACAGTCCTTGGTCCTTCCAGGCAGTATGGATGGCTGATCGTTTCAGCCTATCAGTACGTATGGGTTATTTTTCATGTACTGATGGGACCAGTCCGGAGAGTCCATGGTCCATTGAGTGAAGTCCTTCCATTCAGTACGGATAAGGCTGACCATATCAGCCTATCAGTATGTGTGGGTAGATTTTTCATGACCTTATGAACCAGTCTAGACAGTCCTTGGTCCTTCCAGGCATTACGTATGGCTGATCATATCAGGCTCTCAGTACGTATGGGTCAATTTTCATGTACTGATGGGACCAGTCCGGAGAGTCCATGGTCCATTGAGTGAAGTCCTTCCATTCAGTACGGATAAGGCTGACCATATCAGCCTATCAGTACATAGTGGTTGATTTTTCATGGCCTGATGGACCAGTCTGGACAGTCCTTGGTCCTTCCAGGCATTACGGATGGCTGATCGTATCAGCCTATCAGTACGTATGGGTCATTTTTTATGTATTGATGGGACTAATTTGGACAGTCCATGGTCCGTTGATTAAATCCTTCGATTCAGTACAGTTAACACTGATCATATCAGCATATCAGTACGTATGGGTCGATTATTCATGACCTGATGGACCGTTATGGACAGCCCTTTGTCTATCCAGGCATTTCAAATGGTTTATCGTATCAGCCTATCAGTACGTTTGGGTCATTTTTCATGTACTGATGAGACCAGTTTGGACAGTCCATTGTTCGTTGAGTTAACTCCTTCCAATCAGTAGGGATAAGGCTTACCGTATAAGCCTATCAGTACGTATGGGTCGATTTTTCATGGCCTGATAATCAAGTCTGGACAGTGTTTGGTCCTTCCAGGCCGTACGGATGGCTTATCGTATCAGCCTATCAGTACGCATGGGTCATTTTTCATTTACTGATGGGACTAGTTCGGAGAGTCCATGGTCCGTTGAGTTAACATTCAGTACAAATAAGGCTGATCATGTCAGCCTATCAGTACGTATGGGTCGATTTTTCATGGCTTGATGGACCACTCTGGACAGTCTTTGGTCCTTCTAGGCAGTACGGATTGCTGATCGTATCTGCCTGTCAGTACGTATGGGTCGATTTTTCATGGCCTGGTGGACCACTCTGGATAGTCCTTGGTCCATCCAGGCAGTAAAGATGGTTTATCGTATCAGCCTATCAGTACGTATGGGTCATTTTTCATGTACTGATGGGACCCGTCCTGACAGTCATTGGTCTCTTGAGTTAAATCCTTCCATTCAGTACGGTGAAGGCTGATCTTGTCAGCATATCAGTACGTATGGATCGATTTTTAATGGCCTGATGGACCACTCTGGACAGTCCTTGGTCCATCCAGGCAGTACAGATGGCAGATCATATCAGCCTATTAGTATGTATGGGTCATTTTTCAAGTACTGATGGGACCAGTTTGGACAGTCCATGGTTCGTTGAGTTAAGTCCTTCCATTCAGAACGGATAAGGCTGCCATATCAGCCTATCAGTACGTGTGGCTCGATTTTTCCTGGCCTAATGGGCCAGTCTGGACAGTCCTTGGTCCATCCAGGCAGTACGTATGGCTGATCGTATCCGCCTATCAGTATGTATGGGTCATTTTTCATGTACTGATGGGACCAGTCTGGACAGTCCATGGTCCGTTGAGTTAAATACTTCCATTCAGTACGGATAAAGCTGATCATATCAGCCTATCAGTACGTATGGGTTGATTTTTCATGGCTTGATGGACCAGTCTGGATATTCCTTGGTCCTTCCAAGCAGTACAGATGGCTGATCGTATCAGCCTATCAGTACGCATGGATCATTTTTCATGTACTGATCGGACCAGTTTGGACTGTCTATGGTCCGTTGAGTTAAATCCTTCCAATCAGTAAGGTTAGGGCTGATCATAACAGCCTGTCAGTATGTATTGGTTGATTTTTCATGGCCTTATGGACCACTCTGGATAGTCCTTGGTCTATCCAAGCAGTAAAGATGGTTTATCGTATCAGCCTATCAGTACGTATTGGTCATTTTTAATGTACTGATGGGACCAGTTTGGACAGTCAATTGTTCTTTGAGTTAACTCCTTCCATTCAGTACGAATAAGGCTGACCATATCAGCCTATCACTAAGTATGGGTCGATTTTTCATTGCCTGATGAACCATTCTGGATAGTCCTTGGTCCTTCCAGGCAGTACGTATGGGTCATTTTTCATGTATTGATGGGACCAGTCCGAAGATTCCATGGTCCATTGACTGAAGTCCTTCCATTCAGTACGGATAAGGCTGACCATATCAGCCTATCAGTACGTATGGGTCGAGTTTTTATGGCCTTATGAACCAGCCTGGACAGTCCTTGGTCCTTCAATGCAGTACGGATGGCTGATCATATTAGCCTATCAGTACGTATGGGTCAATTTTCATGTACTGATGGGACCAGTCCGGAGAGTCCATGGTCCATTGAGTGAAGTCCTTCCATTCAGTACAGATAAGGCTGATCATATACGCCTATCAGTACGTATGGGTCAAAACATGTACTGATGGGACTAGTTCGGAGAGTCCATGGTGTGTTGAGTTAACATTCAATACATATAAGGCTGATCATATCAGCCTATCAGTACGTATGGGTCGATTTTTCATGGCTTGATGGACCACTCTGGACAGTCTTTGGTCCTTCCAGGCAGTACGGATGGCTGATCGTATCTGCCTGTCAGTACGTATGGGTCAATTTTTTATGGCCTGATGGACCACTCTGGATAGTCCTTGGTCCATCCAGGCAGTAAAGATGGTTTATCGTATCAGCCTATCAGTACGTATGAGTCATTTTTCATGTACTGATGGGACTAGTTTGGACTGTCAATTGTTCTTTGAGTTAAATCCTTCCATTCAGTACGAATAAGGCTGACCATATCAGCCTATCAGTACGTATGGGTCGATTTTTTATGGCCTGATGAACCAGTCTGGACAGTCCTTGGTCCTTCCAGGCCGTAAGGATGGCTTATCGTATCAGCCTATCAGTACGCATGGGTCATTTTTCATGTACTGATGGGACCAGTACAGATAAGGCTGATCATATAAGCCTATCATTATGTATGGGTCAATTTTTCATGGCCTAATGGACCAGTCTGGAAATTCCTTGATCCATCCAGGCAGTACGGATGGCTGACCGTATCCGCCTATTAGTACGTCTGGGTCATTTTTCATGTACTAATGGAACTAGTCAGGAAAGTCCATGGTCCGTTGAGTTAAATCTTTCCTTTCAGTACGGTGAAGGCTGATCATATCAGCTTACAGTACATATGAGTCGATTTTTCATGGCCTGGTTGACCAGTCTGGAGAGTGATTGGTCCATCCAGGCTGACGGATGTTTGATCGTATCAGCCTATCAGTACGTTTGGGTCATTTTTCATGTACTGATGGGACCAGTCCGGAGAGTCCATGGTCCATTGAATGAAGTCCTTCCATTCAGTACGGATAAGGCTGACCATATCAGCCTATCATTACGTATGGGTCGATTTTTCATGGCCTTATGAACCAGTCTGGACAGTCCTTGGTCCTTCCAGGCAGTAGGGATGGCTGATCATATCAGCCTATCAATACGTATGAGTCAATTTTCATGTACTGATGGGACCAGTCCGGAGAGTCCATGGTCCATTGAGTGAAGTCCTTCCATTCAGTACGGATAAGGTTGATCATATAAGCCTATCATTATGTATGGGTCAATTTTTCATGGCCTAATGGACCAGTCTGGACAATCCTTGATCCATCCAGGCCGTACGGATGGCTGATCGTATCTGCCTGTCAATTCGTATGGGTCATTTTTCATGTACTGATGGGACCAGTCATGAGAGTCCATGGTTCATTGAGTGAAGTCCTTCAGTTCAGTACGGATAAGGCTGGTCATATCAGCCTATCAGTACGTATGGGTCGGTTTTTCATTGCCTGATGGACAAATCTGGATAGTCCTTGGTCCATCCAGGCAGTACAAATGGCTTATCATATCAGCCTATCAGTACGTATGGGTCATTTTTCATGTATTGATGGGACCAGCTTGGACAATCCATGGTTCGTTGAGTTAAGTCCTTATATTCAGTACGGATAAGGCTAACCATATGCCTATCAGTACGTGTGGGTCGATTTTTCATGGCCTGATGAACCAGTTTGGACAGTGCTTGGTCTTTCTAGGCAGTACGGATGGCTGATCGTATCAGCCTATCAGTACGCATGGGTCATTTTTCATGTACTGATGGGACCAATCCGGAGAGTCCATGGTCCGGAGAGTCCATGGTCCTTCCATTCAGTACGGATAAGGCTGATCATATCAGCCTATCAGTACATATGGGTTGATTTTTCATGGCCTAATGGACCAATCTGGACAGTCCTTTGTCCATCCAGGCAGTACGGATGGCTGATCGTATCAGCCTATCAGTACGTATAGGTCATTTTTCATGTCTTGATGGAACCAGTACGGACAGTCCATGGTCTGTTGAGTTAAATCCTTCCATTCAGTACGGTGAAGGCTGATCATATAAGCATATCAGTTTGTATGGGTCAATTTTTCATGGCCTTATGGACCACTCTGGACAGTCCTTGGTCTATCAAGGCAGTACAGATAGCTGATCGTATCAGCCTATCAGTAAGTATGGGTCATTTTTCATGTACAGATGGGACCAGTTTGGACAGTCCATGGTTCGCTGAGTTAAGTTCTTCCATTCAGTACGGATAAGGCTGACCATATCAGCTTATCAGTACGTGTGGGTTAATTTTTCATGGCCAAATGGACCAGTCATGACAATCCTTTGTCCATCGAGGCAGTACGGATGGGTGATTGTATCCACCTATCAGTACGTATAGATCAATTTTCATGGCCTGGTTGACCAGTCTGGACAGTGCTTGGTCCATCCAGGTTGACGGATGGCTGATTGTTTCAGCCTATCAGTACATATGGATCAATTTTCATGTACTGATGGGAGTAGTTTGGACAGTCCATTGTCTGTTGATTAAATCCTTCCATTCAGTACGGTTAACCCTGATCATATTAGCATATCAGTACGTATGGGTCGATTTTTCATAGCCTAATTGACCACTCGGGACAGTCCTTGGTCCATCAAGACAGTACACATGGCTTATCGTACCAGCCTATCAGTACATATGGGTTCATTTTTCATGGCCTGATGGATCAGTCTGGATAGTACTTGGTCCTTCCATGCAGTACGGATGGCTGATGGTATCGGCCTATCAGTATGCATGGATCATATTTCATGTACTGATGGGACCAGTCTGGACTGTCTATTGTCCGTTGAGTTAAATCCTTCCATGTATGGTATCGGTCTATCAGTATGCATGGATTAAGGCTTATCATATCAGCCTATCAGTATGTATGGCTTGATTTATCATGGCCTGATGGACCAGTCTGGAAACTCCTTGGTCCTTCCAGGCGGTACGGATGACTGATCGTATCAGCCTATCAGTACGTATTGGTCATTTTTTTATGTTGTGTGGGACTAATTTGGACAGTCCATGGTCCGTTGATTAAATCCTTCCATTCAGTACAGTTAACACTGATCATATCAGCCTATCAGTATGTATGGGCCGATTTTTGATGGCCTGATGAACCAGTCTGGACAGTCCTTGGTCCTTCCAGGCTGTACGGATGGCTTATCGTATTAGCCTATAAGTACGCATGGGTTATTTTTCATGTACTGATGGGACCAGTTCGGAGAGTCCATGGTCCTTTGAGTTAAGTCCTTCCATTCAGTACGGATAAGGCTGATCATATCAGCCTATCAGTACGGATGGGTCAATTTTTCATGGCTTGATGGACCACTCTGGACAGTCCTTTGTCCTTCCAGTTGTACGGATGGCTTATCGTATCAGCCTATCAGTACGTATGGGTTGATTTTTCAAGGAATGGTTGACCAGTCTGGACAGTGTTTGGTCCATCCAGGTTGACGGATGGCTGATCGTATCAGCCTATCAGTACATGTGGATAATTTTTCATGTACTGATGGGACTACTTTGGACAGTCCATTGTCGGTTGATTAAATCCTTCCATTCGGTACGGTTAACCCTGATCATATTAGCATATCAGTACGTATGGGTCGATTTTTCATAGCCTGATGGACCACTCTGGACAGTCCTTGGTCCATCCATGCAGTATATATGGCTTATCGTATCAGCCTATCCGTACGTATGGGTTGATTTTTCATGGCCTGATGGATCAGTCTGGATAGTCCTTGGTCCTTCCAGGGAGTAGGGATGGCTGATGGTATCAGCCTATCAGTATGCATGGACCATATTTCATGTACTGATGGGACCAAGTACGGTTAAATCCTTCCATTCAGTACGGTTAAGGCTGATCATATCAGCCTATCAGTATGTATGGGTTGATTTTTCATGGGCTGATGGACCAGTCTGGACACTCCTTGGTCCTTCCAGGTTGTACGGATGGCTTATCGTATCAGCCTATCAGTACGCATGGATCATTTTTCATGTACTGATTGAACCAGTTCGGAGAGTCCATGGTCCGTTGAGTTAAGTCCATCTACTAAGTACGGATAAGGCTGATCATATCAGCCTATCAGTACGTATGGGTCGATTTTTCATGGCTTGATGGACCACTCTGGACAGTTCTTGGTCCTTCCAGGCAGTATGGATGGCTGATCGTATCTGCCTGTCAGTACGTATGGGTCATTTTTCATGTACTGATGGGACCAGTCCGGAGAGTCCATGGTTCATTGAGTGAAGTCCTTCAATTCAGTACGGATAAGGCTGATCATATAAGCCTATCAGTACGTATGGGTTGATTTTTCATGGCCTAATGGACCAGTCTGGAGAATCCTTGGTCCATCTAGGCAGTACGGATGGGTGATCGTATCCGCCTATCAGTACGTATGGGTCATTTTTCATGTACTGATGGGACCAGACTGGACAGTCTATTGTCCGTTGTGTTAAATCTTTCCATTCAGTACGGTGAAGGCTGATCATAGCAGCCTATTAGTACGTATGGGTTTATTTTTCAAGGCCTGGTTGACCAGTCTGGACAGTGCTTGGTCCATCCAGGTTGACGAATGGCTGATCGTATCAGCCTATCAGTACATATGGATCATTTTTCATGTACTGATGGGACTAGTTAGGACAGTCCATTGTCCGTTGATTAAATCCTTCCATTCAGTACGGTTAACCCTGATCATATTAGCATATCATTACGTATGGGTCGATTTTTCATAGCCTGATGGACCACTTTGGACAGTCATTGGTCATTCCAGGCAGTACATAAGGCTTATCGTATCAGCCTATCAGTACGTAAGGGACAAGTTTCGTGTACTGATGGGACCAGTTTGGACAGTCCATGGTTCGTTGAGTTAATTCCTTCAATGCAGAACGGATAAGGCTGATCGTATCAGCCTATCAGTACGTATGGGTCATTTTCTATGTATTGATGGGACTAATTTGGACAGTCCATTGTCCGTTGATTAAATCCTTCCATTCAGTACGGTTAACCTTGATCATATTAGCATATCAGTACGTATGGGTCGATTTTTGATAGCCTGATGGACCACTCTGGACAGTCCTTGGTCCATCCAGGCAGTACAAATGGCTTATCGTATCAGCCTATCAGTACATATGGGTTGATTTTTCATGGCCTGATGGATCAGGCTGGATAGTCCTTGGTCCTTCCATGCAGTATGGATGGCTGATGGTATCAGCCTATCAGTATGCATGGATCATATTTCATGTACTGTTGGGACCAGTCTGGACTGTCTATGGTCCGTTGAGTTAAATCCTTCCATTCAGTACGGTTAAGGCTGATCCTATCCGCCTATCATTATGTATGGGTCAATTTTTCATGGCCTGATGAACTAGTCTGGACAATCCTTGGTCCTTCCAGGTTATACGGATGGCTTATCGTATCAGCCTATCAGTACGCATGGGTCATTTTTTATGTACTGATTGGACCAGTTCGGAGAGTCCATGGTCCGTTGAGTTAAGTCCATCTACTCAGTACGGATAAGGCTGATCATATCAGCCTATCAGTACGTATGGGTCAATTTTTCATGGCTTGATGGACCACTCTGGACAGTCCTTGGTCCTTCCAGGCAGTATGGATGGCTGATCGTATCTGCCTGTCAGTACGTATGGGTCATTTTTCATGTACTGATGGGACCAGTCCAGAGAGTCCATGGTTCATTGAGTGAAGTCCTTCAATTCAGTACGGATAAGGCTGATCATATAAGCCTATCAGTACGTATGGGTTTATTTTTCATGGCCTAATGGACCAGTCTGGACAATCCTTGGTCCATCCAGGCAGTACGGATGGGTGATCGTATCCGCCTATCAGTACGTATGGGTCATTTTTCATGTACTAATGGGACCAGACGGGACAGTCTATTGTCCGTTGTGTTCAATCTTTCCATTCAGTACGGTGAAGGCTGATCATAGCAGCCTATTAGTACGTATGGGTTTATTTTTCATGGCCTGGTTGACCAGTCTGGACAGTGCTTGGTCCAACCAGGTTGACGAATGGCTGATCGTATCAGCCTATCAGTACATATGGATCATTTTTCATTTACTGATGGGACTAGTTAGGACAGTCCATTGTCCGTTGATTAAATCCTTCCATTCAGTACGGTTAACCCTGATCATATTAGCATATCATTACGTATGGGTCGATTTTTTATAGCCTGATGGACCACTCTGGACAGTCATTGGTCCGTCCAGGCAGTACATAAGGCTTATCGTATCAGCCTATCAGTACGTAAGGGAAAAGTTTCGTGTACTGATGGGACCAGTTTGGACAGTCCATGGTTCGTTGAGTTAAGTCCTTCAATGCTGAACGGATAAGGCTGATCGTATAAGCCTATCAGTACGTATGGGTCATTTTTTATGTATTGATGGGACTAATTTGGACAGTCCATTGTCCGTTGATTAAATCCTTCAATTCAGTACGGTTAACCCTGATCATATTAGCATGTCAATACGTATGTGTTGATTTTTCATACCCTGATGGACCACTCTTGACAGTCCTTGGTCCATCCAGGCAGTACAAATGGCTTATTGTATCAGCCTATCAGTACGTATGGGTTGATTTTTCATGGCATGATGGATGAGTCTGGATAGTCCTTGGTTCTTCCAAGCAGTACGGATGGCTGATTGTATCAGCCTATCAGTATGCATGAATCATATTTCATGTACTGATGGGACCTGTCTGGACTGTCTATGGTCTGTTGAGTTAAATCCTTCCATTCAGTACGGTTAAGGCTGATCATATCAGCCTATCAGTATGTATGGGGCGATTTTTTATGGCCTGATGGACCAGTCTGGACACTCCTTGGTCCTTCCAGGAAGTACGGATGGCTGATCATATCAGCCTATCAGTATGTATGGGTCATTTTTTATGTATTGATGGGACTAATTTGGACAGTCCATTGTCCGTTGATTAAATCCTTCCATTCAGTACGGTTAACCCTGATCATATTAACATATCAGTATGTATGGGTCGATTTTTCATTTCTTGATGGACCACTCTGGACAAACCTTGGTCCATCCAGGCAGTACAGATGGCTTATCGTATCAGCCTATCAGTACATATGGGTTGATTTTTCATGGCCTGATGGATCAGTCTGGATAGTCCTTGGTCCTTCCATGGAGTATGGATGGCTGATGGTATCAGCCTATCAGTATGCATGGATCATATTTCATGTACTGATGGGAGCAGTCTGGACTGTCTATGGTCCGTTGAGTTAAATCCTTCCATTCAGTACGGTTAATGCTGATCATATCAGCCTATCATTATGTATGGGTCAATTTTTCATGGCCTGATGAACTAGTCTGGACAATCCTTGGTCCTTCCAGGTTGTACGGATGGCTTATCGTATCAGCCTATCAGTACGCATGGGTCATTTTTCATGTACTGATTGGACCAGTTCGGAGAGTCCATGGTCCGTTGAGTTAAGTCCATCTACTCAGTACGGATAAGGCTGATCATATCAGCCTATCAGTACGTATGGGTCGATTTTTCATGGCTTGATGGACCACTCTGGACAGTCCTTGGTCCTTCCAGGCAGTATGGATGGCTGATCGTATCTGCCTGTCAGTACGTATGGGTCATTTTTCATGTACTGATGGGACCAGTCCGGAGAGTCCATGGTTCATTGATTGAAGTCCTTCAATTCAGTACGGATAAGGCTGATCATATAAGCATATCAATACGTATGGGTTGATTTTTCATGGCCTAATGGACCAGTCTGGACAATCCTTGGTCCATCCAGGCAGTACGGATGGGTGATCGTATCCGCCTATCAGTACGTATGGGTCATTTTTCATGTACTGATGGGACCAGACTGGACAGTCTATTGTCCACTGTGTTAAATCTTTCCATTCAGTACGGTGAAGGCTGATCATAGCAGCCTATTAGTACGTATGGGTTTATTTTTCATGGCCTGGTTGACCAGTCTGGACAGTGCTTGGTCCATCCAGGTTGACGAATGGCTGATCGTATCAGCCTATCAGTACATATGGATCATTTTTCATGTACTGATGGGACTAGTTAGGACAGTCCATTGTCCGTTGATTAAATCCTTCCATTCAGTACGGTTAACCCTGATCATATTAACATATCATTACGTATGGGTCGATTTTTCATAGCCTGATGGACCACTATAGACAGTCATTGGTCCGTCCAGGCAGTACATAAGGCTTATCGTATCAGCCTATCAGTACGTAAGGGACAAGTTTCGTGTACTGATGGGACCAGTTTGGACAGTCTATGGTTCGTTGAGTTAAGTCCTTCAATGCAGAATGGATAAGGCTGACCATATCAGCCTATCAGTACGTGTGGGTCAATTTTTCATGGCCTGATGAACCAGTCCGGACAGTGCTTGGTCATTTCCAGAAAGTACAGATGGCTGATCGTATCAGCCTATCAGTACGTATGGGTCATTTTTCATGTACTCATGCGACCAGTCCGGAGAGTCCATGGTCCATTGAGTGAACTCCTTCTACTCAATACGGATAAGACTGATCATATCAGCCTATCAGTTACGATAAGCAATTTGTACTTCCTGGATTGACCAACGACTGTCCAGGGTGGTCCATTACGCCATGAAAAATCGACCCACACATACTGATAAGCTGATATAATCAGCCTTATCTGTACTGAATGGAAGGATAAACTCAATGGACCATGGACTCTCCGGACTGGTCCCATCAGTACATGAAAAATGACCCATACGTACTGATAGGCTGATACGATCAGCCATCCTTACTGCCTGGAAGGACCAAGCACTGTCAAGACTGGTTCATCAGGCCAGGAAAAAATGACCCACACGTACTGATAGGCTGAGATTATCAGCCTTATTCGTAGTGACTGGAAGGATTTAACTCAACGGACCATGGGCTGTCCGGACTAGTCCCATCAGTACATGAAAAATGACCCATACGCACTGATAGGCTGATACAATAAGCCATTTGTACTGCCTAGAATGACCAAGGACTATCGAAAGTGGTCCATCAAGCCATGAAAAATCAACCCATACGTACTGATAGGCTGATATGATCAGCCTTCTCTGTACTGAATGGAAGGATTTAACTCAACAAACCATCGACAGTCTGGACTGGTCCCATCAATACATAAAAATGATCCATACGTACTGATAGGCAGATACGATCAGCCATCCGTACTGCCTGGATGGACCAAGGATTGTCCAGATTGGTCCATTAGGCCATGAAAAATTGACCCATATGTACTGATAGGCTGATATGATCAGCCTTATCCGTACTGAATGGAAGGACTTCACTCAATGGACCATGGACTCTCCGGACTGGTCCCATCAGTACATGAAAAATGACCCATACATACTGATAGGCTGATACGATAAGCCATCCGTACTGTCTGGAAGCACCAAGCACTGTCCAGGCTGGTTCATCAAGCCAGGAAAAATTGACCCACATGTACTGATAAGCATAGATGATCAGCCTTATCCATACTGACTTGAAGGATTTAACTCAACGGACCATGGGCTGTCCAGACTGGTCCCATCAGTACATGAAAAATGGCCCATACATACTGATAGGCTGATACAATAAGCCATCTGTACTGCCTGGAAGGACCAACGACTGTCCAGAGTGGTCGATCAAGCCATGAAAAATCGACCCATACGTATTGATAGGCTGATACGATCAGCCTTATCCGTACTAAATGGAAGGATTTAAGTCAACAGACCATGGACATTCCGGACTGGTCCCATCTGTACATAAAAAATGATCCATACGTGTTGATATGCAGATACGATCAGCCATACGTACTGCCTAGATGGACCAAGGACTGTCCAGATTGGTCCATTAGGCCATAAAAAATCGACCCACACGTACTGATAGGCTGATATGATCAGCCTTATCCGTACTGAATGGAAGGACTTTACTCAATGGACCATGGACTCTCCTTACTGGTCCCATCAGTACATGAAAAATGACTCGTACGTACTGATAGGCAGATACGATCAGCCATCCGTACTGCCTAGGAGGACCAAGGACTCTCCAAAGTGGTCCGTCAAGCCATGACAAACTGACCCATTCGTATTGATAGGGTCATATGATCAGCCTCATCTGTATTGAATGGAAGGACTTAACTCAACGGACCATGGACTCTCCGGACTGGCCCATCAGTACATGAAAAATGACCCATGCGTAATGATAGGCTGATACGATCAGTCACCTGTACTGCCTTGAAGGACCAAGAACTGTCCAGACTGGTTCATCAGGCCATCAAAAATCGACCCATACGTACTGATAGGCTTTTATGGTCAGCCTTATCCATACTGAGAATCTCGCGGAGATCAAGGGAAGTTGAGTTGCGAAACTTCTTCCTCAAGACTCTCTCTTCTCGTTTAAAAAATATCTGGCAAACAAATGAAATGTGTGTCGTATTGAGACAAACTACGCATCGTTTCGACATAAACATCATGCTGTTTTTTAATATAAAATGGCAAAATCGTTGGGCTTAACTTGGTCCAAAAAGAATCTTATTGGGCCGGAGGCCCTCCACCAAGACCCAAGACCCAAGACCCAAGACTCAAGACCCAAGATCCAAGACCCAAGACCCAAGCCCAAGCCCAAGCCCAAGCCCAAGCCCAAGCCCACGCCCACGCCCACGCCCACGCCGAGCCGAGCCGAGCCGAGCCGAGCCGAGCCGAGCTTAGCCGAGCCGAGCCAGACGGACAGCGGCGGCGGCGCGCGCGTGGAGAGCCATCTTATCCCCTGAGCCTTTTGAACAATGATAGCTCATGTACATATATATGTTGCTCTCCCTCTCCTCTTTTCCTCGATGTGGGATGTCACTTACATTTTTAAGTTAAGACACCAAGGCCTTATAAGACCCGTAGGCCCATTTCATTCACCCTTGCCAATATATATTGGTCCAACAATCCCCCACATGAATAGAAATGACTCTAAACATATGCAGACTAAATGCAAACTCGATAGACTTTAGAAACTATTTAAAAATTTCTGACTAGACTTAAACTAATGACTAGACAGACTGACTTATCGAGAGTGTGCGAAAAATTCACTATGTTTGAGTTGGTGGAATTTTTAAGCCTTGAACCACTCATAGTTAATATCTGTCGGGTTTACTTTACCAGAAGGTGAACATGATGTCTTGAACCAACCGGTGTTTTATGTAGACCAACACAACAGGCATAACGCAGCTTCATTTTCTCGTAGAACTTAGTTCTCTATTGTGTTCGTTGTGGCCCTGAACTATTCATGGTTTTCATGAGTGAACTTAGAGAATATAGCCTTACATTCATTCTCCTAGAAACGGCCCCATTTCACACTCATTAGGTGATTAACCATGAAAAGTATTGAGTAATACTCCGCTTTAGAAGCTATGGAATCATTAAAAGCTTATGCTTATCCTTGACACATTCGTTAGCACTTTTATCATCTTTAGGAGCTGGGAAGAGACTACTTTGTCTCAAAGTGCTTGTCGTAGATTTTGTTTGATTTTGTTTTCCCTTTGAACCTACGTCTTGGGATCTCCAGTCATGATAGGTAGGGTTGCAATCAAGCATCCTCATTTGTTATAGGCTTTAAACCCATTCCTTTTGATGATTTAGCAACAATATCTCGTGGCAAACCTTTAGTGAATGGATCCGCTAGGTTGTCAACCGATTTGATGTAGTCAGTTGTGATTACACCATTTGAGATAAGTTGTCTAATGGTTTTATGTCGTCTTCTGATGTGACGAGATTTACCATTGTAGAGATTATTCTGAGCCCGAGCTATAGCTGATTGACTATCACAATGTATGCGTATAGCTGGTACAGGTTTCTCCCACATAGGAATATCTTCCAAAAAATTTCTAAGCCATTCAGCTTCTTCTGCTGCTTTGTCTAAGGCTATGAACTCAGATTCCATGGTGGATCTGGCTAATACTGTTTGCTTGGTAGATTTCCACGAAATTGCTGCTCCTCCTAGTGTAAAGACATATCCACTTGTGGATTTTGAGTTTTTAGAATCTGATATCCAGTTAGCATCACTGTATCCTTCTAAAACCGCTGGTTCTTTACCATAGTGAAGCCCAAAATCTTTGGTATGACGCAAGTAATTGAGTACTCTCGTTATAGCTTTCCAGTGTTTATGACCTGGATTACTAGTATATCGACTAAGTACGTTTACTGCATGCGCTAGATCTGGTCTAGTACAATTGGTTAAGTACATAAGACTTCCGATCACTCGTGCATAC
Organism: Sinapis alba; assembly: GCA_012274485.2. Taxonomy (NCBI): domain Eukaryota; kingdom Viridiplantae; phylum Streptophyta; class Magnoliopsida; order Brassicales; family Brassicaceae; genus Sinapis; species Sinapis alba. The sequence goes on along the minus strand of MU106388.1, from coordinate 46,956 downwards.
TCGTTTTGTGAAACCGCTTCACCTGAATTCTTTGTTAAGTGAAGTAAGGGATCTAACGGAGTTTTTGCAGTACCATTAGAGTAATTTTTAAACCTCTCTAATATTGTTTGAGCATAATGAGATTGAGTTAAGATAATTCCGTTTGAATTTCTTGTGACTTTGACCCCAAGAATAACATCTACTAATCCCAAATCTTTCATCTCAAATTTTCCTTTGAGCATGTTCTTTGTTTGATTGATAATATCTTTATTGCTTCCAATAATAAGCATATCATCTACATATAAGCATAACAAAACATACCCATTTTTGGTAGTTTTGTAGTATATGCATTTATCACATTCATTAATTTTGAAACCATTTGACAACATTGCATTGTCAAATTTTTCATGCCATTGTTTAGGAGCTTGTTTAAGCCCATAGAGTGACTTTACAAGTCGACAAACTTTGTCTTCTTGTCCAGAAATGACAAAGCCCTCAGGTTGTTTCATGTAAATTTCCTCTTCTAAATCACCATTTAAAAAAGCGGTTTTTACATCCATTTGATGGATTTCTAGGTCTCTTAAGGCTGTGATTGCTATCATCAACCTTATTGATGTTATTCTCGTTACTGGAGAATATGTATCAAAATAGTCAAAACCTTCCTTTTGTTGGAATCCTTGAACTACAAGCCTAGCTTTGTGTTTACCAGGTGTTCCATCAGGGTTTAGTTTTTGTTTTAAAATCCACTTACTTCCTAATGCTTTGCAACCTGGTGGTAAATCCGTTATATACCATGTATAATTTTGCATGATAGAATCGAATTCACTTTTGACGGCTTTATTCCAAAATGGAGCGTCTGGTGAAGACATAGCTTCTGCCAAAGTTTTTGGATCATTTTCTACTAAAAATGCCATTAAGAAATCTTCACCAAAAGATTTTTCTTTTCGAGCTCTTTTGCTTCTTCTAGGTTCATCTTCTTTTTCATTTTCTGAAATATCATTTATAGAAATTTTGATGTTTGTCTCAATTTCTGAGTCATTGTCATTGTCTCTTTCTTTTCTAGTTCGTTTTGAACCTTGTTTTTCCTTACATGGAAAAATATTTTCAAAGAAAGATGCATTTCTTGATTCCATGACTGTATTTACATGGATATCTGATATTTCAGATTTATGTAACAGAAATCTATAAGAACTACTATTATGTGCATATCCGATGAAAATGCAATCCACTGTTTTGGGTCCAATAGTGAACTTTTTTGGTGGCGGTACCGCAACTTTTGCCAAGCACCCCCACACTTTAAGGTATTTATACGAAGGTAAATTACCTTTCCATAATTCGTATGGAGTTTTGCCAGTTACTTTGTGTGGAATTTTTGTTGAGGATATAATTAGTGGTAAGCAACGCTTCCCCCCACATGTTCTGGGATAACCCAGATTCCTGCAACATTGCATTCATCATCTCTTTTAGAGTTCAATTTTTGCGTTCAGCAACTCCATTAGATTCTGGTGAATAAGGAGCTGTAGTTTGATGGATTATTCCATGTTCTTTACAAAATGTATTAAATGGACCATCATACTTGCCTCCTCTATCGCTTCTAACTATTTTAATAGTTGTTTTAAGCTGATTTTCGACCTCGAGTTTAAATTTTTTGAATTTTTCTAAGGTTTCATCTTTGCTATGTAATAAATATACATAACAATATTTTGTGCAATCATCTATGAAGGTCACAAAGTACTTTATTCCACCTCTAGTTTGTATATATTTTAAATCACACAAATCGGTGTGAATTAAATCTAGAGGTTTATTAGTTCTTTCAACATAAGGTGAGGGTGTTTTTGTGAGTTTAGCCTGTACGCATACTTCACATTTGTCAGAGTGACTTCATGTCCAGATGTCATCTTCAGAATCACTTTGCCACGGCTTTCAATCTTGGAAACTGCAATGTTTCCCATGAACAGGTTCTCTTCAGTCTTGCTCTTCTGATAGGTGCTGAACATCGCCCTATCAAGGCAAATGTGGGTGGTAGCACCTGTATCGTACCACCATTCCTTAGGGTTGTTACCTTCAACCATGTTGGCCTCAGTCACCACTGCAACGAGATCCTCTTCAGTGAGATTCGCTTGAGCCTTCTCATTTCTGATCTTGCTGCAACACTCAACAGTCTTGTGTCCCACTTTGTGGCAGTAGTGACATTTCCCTTTGAATTTTTCCACATTCGGTTCACCACCTTTCTTCTTGAAGTTTGGTCCAAAAGCTTTCAATGGTGTCACCGTTTTGAAAGGCTTAGCAGGAGAGTGGGTGTGTGTCTTTCCTTTGCCTTTGTGCTCGGCCATGTTGACACTATGCTCCTTAGCATTGACAGCATTGACCTTGTCAGCAATTCGGTTTCTGGATTCCACCTGAAGCCTCATGATGAGCTCCTCAAGACCCATCTTCTTCTTCTTGTGCTTCAAGTAATTCTTGAAATCCGCATAGCTTGGAGGAAGCTTCTGAATGAAGCTGAGAGTTGTGAATGTCTCACATATAGACATCCCTTCAGCAGCGATTTCATGGCAAATGAGCTGAAACGCTTCCACCTGGTCCATGATGGATTTTGAATCCACCATTTTGAAATCATGGAACTTGGCAACCACATACTTCTGGCAGCCAGCGTCTTCACCTCTGTACTTCTTGTCCAATGATCTCCACAACTCTTTCGCAGTGGGAGGCTCACAATAGACTCGGTACAATGGATCAATCAGACGACCCAAAATGTAGCCTTTGCAGATGAAGTCAGAGTGGACCCATATATCAACACTTGCGAGAGTGTGCACATCTTCAATCCCGTAAGGGACTATGGGCTTGTCCTCCTGGATGAACTTATCCAACTTCATTGTTGTGAGGAAGAACAACATCTTCTTCTGCCACGTTTTGAAGCCTTTGCCATCAAATTTGTCTGGCATCAATCCTTGAGAGATCATGCCAGGGACAGCCGGAGGAGTTACAACTGCAACCGGAGCACTTGTGGTTCCTTGATTTGAACCAGTTTGATAAAGACCAGCACCGAAAAGGCTACGGCGTGTGGTCTCATCAGCACCATTACCCACAGGTAGGGTAGTTGTTGTTGTTGCTGCAGCGGTTGACGCTGTGATTCCAGCAGTTGTCACGGTTGCATCTGTTGCTGCAACGTTGAGTGGAGTTTGGTTGATGGTGGTGTCAATGGGGGTGTTGTTTGAGTCCGTCATTTTTCTGTTGAGAAAACATGAAAACGGATTAATACTCCATTCAACAATAACATATTAACATATTATTTGAATAAAAAATAATAGTTTTAAATCGATTGTCATTTTTGGTGTTTGAACCAAATCATATCGATATAAGTCTGAGAAAACGTTTTGCAAACTCGCTTAAAGGCGTTCGCAGAAACCGTTTGGGGTATATCTAAAACGTTTCGCAGAAAATGTTATAAGAAAACCGCAAACCCATTTATAGAAAAAATAAAAACGTTTTGCAAAGTGCTACAAAGCAAAACGCAAACCGTTAATCATTTGGTTTTAATAGAGATCGTTTACAATCGATCACAACCAGAAATGATAATAAGCCAAGACCCGTTTTGCAAACTCGCTTAAAGCGTTTGCAGAAACCGTCAATGAAGGCGTTTTGATTGTTTCACAGACTCGCTTTTAAAAAGCATCAGTGGAAACGAATTTTTTTATAACGTTTTAAGAATCGTATAACAATAAACGTTCGCGATAGTGCTATATAGCAAAACGCAAACCGTTATGAGATACTTAAGAAACGTTTCGCGGAAGTGATACAAAGCAGATCGCAAACACCGTTTGAAAAAACGTTTACAAATCCTTAAATAAACCGTTTAATAAATCGTTTTCAATCCGATTAAAGCTTTTGAACAGAAAGCAAAATTAGAGTTAAGATTGTAGAAGCCGAAAAACCGAACTGATATAAACGATAATAATAAAGCGATGTTAAGGAAATAGACAAATGAAAATACGAATTGAAACCAATAAGTAAAACGCATTCGTAATAAAGATGGAGGCGAGATATGATCTCTTTCCTTAACTCTAAATATTCGCTTCGTAGTGAGACAAAACTGTGCGAATACCGAGTCCCAGGATACAACCATGGTTGACGATTCACGCTTCACTTGTGAATGCTCTATCAAACTATTACTACGAAACACTCTCGATTTACGCTAAGCGGTTTGCTAGTTTCGCTTTGAGAAGTGTGAAAAACGTGAAAAATGAAGGAAGAGGAGAATCGATATTTAAAGAGAAGGAGAAGACCCACTTCCCGCAACAACTGCTGCACGTGGGCGAGAATCTCGCGGAGATCAAGGGAAGTTGAGTTGCGAAACTTCTTCCTAAAGACTCTCTCTTCTCGTTTAAAAAATATTTGGCAAACAGATGAAATGCGTGTCGTTTTGAGACAAACTACGCACCGTTTCGACATAAACATCATGCTGTTTTTTAATTTAAAATGGCAAAATCGTTGGGCTTAACTTGGTCCAAAAAGAATCTTATTGGGCCAGAGGCCCTCCACCAAGACCCAAGACCCAAGACCCAAGACCCAAAACCCAAGACCCAAGCCAAAGCCAAAGCCCAAGCCCATGCCCAAGCCCACGCCCACGCCGAGCCGAGCCGAGCCAAGCCGGACGGACGGCGGCGGTGGCGCGCGCGTGGGTAGCCATCCTAACCCCTGAGCCGTTTGAACAATGATAGCTCATGTACATATATATGTTGCTCTCCCTCTCCTCTTTTCCCCGATGTGGGATGTCACTTACGTTTTTAAGTTAAGACACCAAGGCCTTATAAGACCCATAGGCCCATTTCATTCACCCTTGCCAATATATATTGGTCCAACATATCCTTCCATTCCGTACGGATAATACTGATCATATCAGCTTATCAGTACGTATGGGTCGAGTTTTCATGGCCTAATGGACCACCCTGGACAGTCCTTGGTCAATCCAGGCAGTACAAATGGCTTATCGTATCAGCCTATCAGTATGTATGGGTCATTTTTCATGTATTGATGGGGCCAGTTTGTACAGTCCATTGTTCGTTGAGTTAACTCCTTCCATTCAGTATGGATAAGGCTGACCATATCAGCCTATCAGTACATATGGGTCGATTTTTCATGGCCTGATGAACCAGTCTGGACAGTCCTTGGTCCTTCCAGGAAGTACGGATGGCTGATCTTATCAGCCTATCAGTACGCATGGGTCATTTTTCATGTACTGATGGGACCAGTCCGGAGAGTCCATGGTCCGTTGAGTTAAGTCCTTCCATTCAGTACGGATGAGGCTGATCATATCAGCCTATCAGTACGCATGGGTCAATTTTTCATGGCTTGATGGACCACTTTGGACAGTCCTTGGTCCTTCCAGGCAGTACGGATGGCTAATCGTATCTGCCTATCAGTACGTATGGGTCATTTTTCATGTACTGATGGGACCAGTACAGAGAGTCCATGGTCCATTGAGTTTATCCTTCCATTCAGTACAGATAAGGCTGATCATACCAGCTTATCAGTACGTATGACTCGATTTTTCATGGCCTAATGGACCACCCTGGACAGTACTTGGTCAATCCAGGAATTACAAATGGCTTATCGTATCAGCCTATCAGTACTTATGGGTCATTTTTCATGTATTGATGGGGCCAGTTTGGACAGTCCATTGTTCGTTGAGTTAACTCATTCCATTCAGTATGGATAAGGCTGACCATATCAGCCTATCAGTACATGTGGGTCGATTTTTCATGGCCTGTTGAACCAGTCTGGACAGTCCTTGGTCCTTTCAGGAAGTACGGATGGCTGATCTTATCAGCCTAAAAGTACGCATGGGTCATTTTTCATGTACTGATGGGACCAGTCTGGAGAGTCCATGGTCCGTTGAGTTAAGTTCTTCCATTCAGTACGGATGAGGGTGATCATATCAGCCTATCAATATGCATGGGTCAATTTTTCATGGCTTGATGAACCACTTTGGACAGTCCTTGGTCCTTCCTGGCAGTAAGGATGGCTGATCGTATCTGCCTATCAGTACGTATGGGTCACTTTTCATGTACTGATGGGACCAGTTTGGACAGTCCATTGTTCGTTGAGTTAACTCCTTCCATTCAGTATGGATAAGGCTGACCATATCAGCCTATCAGTACATATGGGTCGATTTTTCATGGCCTGATAAACCAGTCTGGACAGTCCTTGGTCCTTTCAGGAAGTACGGATGGCTGATCTTATCAGCCTATCAGTACGAATGGATCATTTTTCATGTACTGATGGGACCAATCGGGAGAGTCCATGGTCCGTTGAGTTAAGTTCTTCCATTCAGTACGGATGAGGGTGATCATATCAGCCTATCAATATGCATGGGTCAATTTTTCATGGCTTGATGGACCACTTTGGACAGTCCTTGGTCCTTCCAGGCAATACGGATGGCTGACCGTATCTGCCTATCAGTACGTATGGGTCACTTTTCATGTACTGATGGGACCAGTTTGGACAGTCCATTGTTCGTTGAGTTAACTCCTTCCATTCAGTATGGATAAGGCTGACCATATCAGCCTATCAGTACATATGGGTCGATTTTTCATGGCCTGATGAACCAGTCTGGACAGTCCTTGTTCTTACAGGAAGTACGGATGGCTGATCTTATCAGCCTATCAGTACGCATGGGTCATTTTTCATGTACTGATAGGACCAGTCCGGAGAGTCCATGGTCCGTTGAGTTAAGTCCTTCTATTCAGTACACATGAGGCTTATCATATCAGTATGTGTGGGTCAATTTTTCATGGCTTGATGGACCACTTTGGACAGTCTTTGGTCCTTTCATGCAGTACGGATGGCTGATCGTATCAGCCTATAAGTATGTATGGGTCATTTTTCATGTACTGATGGGACCAGTCCGGAGAGTCCATGGTCCGTTTAGTTAAGTCCTTCCATTCAGTACGGATGAGGCTGATGATATCCGCCTATCAGTACGTATGGGTCAATTTTTCATGGCTTGATGGACCACTTTGGACAGTCCTTGGTCCTACCAGGCAGTATGGATGACTGATCGTATCTGCCTATCAGTACATATGGGTCATTTTTCATGTACTGATGGGACCAGTACAGAGAGTCCATGGTCCATTGAGTTTATCCTTCCATTCAGTACAGATAAGGCTGATCATACCAGCTTATCAGTACGTATGGGTCGATTTTTCATGGCCTAATGGACCACCCTGGACAGTCCTTGGTCAATCCAGGAAGTACAAATGGCTTCTCGTATCAGCCTATCAGTATGTATGGGTCAATTTTCATGTATTGATGGGGCCAGTTTGAACAGTCCATTGTTCGTTGAGTTAACTCATTCCATTCAGTATGGATAAGGCTGACCATATCAGCCTATCAGTACATATGGGTCGATTTTTCATGGCCTGATGAACCAGTCTGGACAGTCCTTGGTCCTTTCAGGAAGTACGAATGGCTGATCTTATCAGCCTATCAGTATGCATGGGTCATTTTTCATGTACTGATGGGACCAGTCTGGAGAGTCCATGGTCCGTTGAGTTAAGTTCTTCCATTCAGTACGGATGAGGGTGATCATATCAGCCTATCAATATGCATGGGTCAACTTTTCATGGCTTGATGGACCACTTTGGACAGTCCTTGGTCCTTCCAGGCAGTACAGATGGCTGATCGTATCTGCCTATCAGTACGTATGGGTCACTTTTCATGTACTGATGGGACTAGTTTGGACAGTCCATTGTTCGTTGAGTTAACTCCTTCCATTCAGTATGGATAAGGCTGACCATATCAGCCTATCAGTACATATGGGTCGATTTTTCATGGCCTGATGAACCAGTCTGGACAGTCCTTGGTCCTTCCATGAAGTACGGATGGCTGATCTTATCAGCCTATCAGTACGCATCGGTCATTTTTCAGGTACTGATGGGACCAATCCGGAGAGTCCATGGTCCGTTGAGTTAAGTCCTTCCATTCAGTATGGATGAGGCTTACCATATTAGTATGTGTGGGTCAATTTTTCATGGCTTGATGGACCACTTTGGACAGTCTTTGGTCCTTTCAGGCTGTATGGCGATTTTTCATATACTGATGGGACCAGTCCGGAGAGTCCATGGTCCGTTGAGTTAAGTCCTTCCATTCAGTACGGATGAGGCTTATCATATCAGTATGTGTGGGTCAATTTTTCATGGCTTGATGGACCACTTTGGACAGTCTTTGGTCCTTTCAGGCAGTACGGATGGCTGATCGTATCAGCCTATAAGTATGTATGGGTCATTTTTCATGTACTGATGGGACCAGTCCGGAGAGTCCATGGTCCGTTGAGTTAAGTCCTTCCATTCAGTACGGATGAGGCTGATCATATCAGCCTATCAGTACGTATGGGTCAATTTTTCATGGCTTGATGGACCACTTTGGACAGTCCTTGGTCCTTTCAGGCAGTACGGATGGCTGATCGTATCAGCCTATAAGTATGTATGGGTCACTTTTCATGTACTGATGGGACTAGTTTTGACAGTCTATTGTTCGTGTAGTTAACTCCTTCCATTCAGTATGGATAAGGCTGACCATATCAGCCTATCAGTACATATGGGTCGATTTTTCATGGCCTGATGAACCAGTCTGGACAGTCCTTGGTCCTTCCAGGAAGTACGGATGGCTGATCTTATCAGCCTATAAGTATGTATGGGTCATTTTTCATGTACTGATGGGACCAGTCCGGAGAGTCCATGGTCCGTTGAGTTAAGTCCTTCCATTCAGTACGGATGAGGCTGATCATATCAGCCTATCAGTACGTATGGGTATATTTTTCATGGCTTGATGGACCACTTTGGACAGTCCTTGGTCCTTTCAGGCAGTATGGATGGCTGATCGTATCAGCCTATAAGTATTTATGGGTCATTTTTCATGTACTGATGGGACCAGTCCGGAGAGTCCATGGTCTGTTGAGTTAAGTCCTTCCATTCAGTACGGATGAGGCTGATCATATCAGCCTATCAGTACGTATGGGTCAATTTTTCATGGCTTGATGGACCACTTTGGACAGTCCTTGGTCCTTCCAGGCAGTATGGATGGTTGATCGTATCTGCCTATCAGTACGTATGGGTCATTTTTCATGTACTGATGGGACCAGTACAGAGAGTCCATGGTCCATTGAGTTTATCCTTCCATTCAATACAGATAAGGCTGATCATACCAGCTTATCAGTACGTATGGTTCGATTTTTCATGGCCTAATGGACCACCCTGGACAGTCCTTGGTCAATCCATGAAGTACAAATGGCTTATCGTATCAGCCTATCAGTACGTATGGGTCATTTTTCATGCATTGATGGGGCCAGTTTTGACAGTCCATTGTTCGTTGAGTTAACTCATTCCATTCAGTATGGATAAGGCTGACCTTGTCAGCCTATCACTACATATGGGTCGATTTTTCATGGCCTGATGAACCAGTCTGGACAGTCCTTGGTCCTTTCAGAAAGTACGGATGGCTGATCTTATCAGCCTATCAGTACGCATGGGTCATTTTTCATGTACTAATGGGACCAGTCTGGAGAGTCCATGGTCCGTTGAGTTAAGTTCTTCCATTCAGTACGGATGAGGGTGATCATATCAGCCTATCAATATGCATGGGTCAATTTTTCATGGCTTGATGGACCACTTTGGACAGTCCTTGGTCCTTCCAGGCAGTATGGATGGCTGATCGTATCTGCCTATCAGTACGTATGGGTCACTTTTCACGTACTGATGGGACTAAATTGGACAGTCCATTGTTCGTTGAGTTAACTCCTTCCATTCAGCATGGATAAGGCTGACCATATCAGCCTATCAGTACATATGGGTCGATTTTTCATGGCCTGATGAACCAGTCTGGACAGTCCTTGGTCCTTCCAGGAAGTACGGATGGCTGATCTTATCAGCCTATCAGTACGCATGGGTCATTTTTCATGTACTGATGGGACCAGTCCAAAGACTCCATGGTCCGTTGAGTTAAGTCCTTCCATTCAGTACGGATGAGGCTGATCATATCAGTATGTGTGGGTCAATTTTTCATGGCTTGATGGACCACTTTGGACAGTCTTTGGTCCTTTCAGGCAGTACGGAATGCTGATCGTATCAGCCTATCAGTACGTATGGCTCATTTTTCATGTACTGATGGGACCAGTCTGGATAGTCCATGGTCCGTTGAGTTAAATCATTCCATTCAGTACAGTTAAGGCTAATCATATCAGCCTATCAGTACTTGTGGGTCTATTTTTCATGGCCTGTGGACCAGTCTGGACAGTCCTTGGTCCATCTAGGCAGTACGGATGGCTGATCGTATCTGCCTATCAACACGTATGGATCATTTTTATGTACAGATGGGACCAGTCCGGACTGTCCTTGGTCTGTTGAGTTAAATCCTTCCATTTAGTACGGATAAGGCTGATCATATCAGTATGTGTGGGTCAATTTTTCATGGCTTGATGGACCACTTTGGACAGTCTTTGGTCCTTTCAGGCAGTACGGATGGCTGATCGTATCAGCCTATCAGTACGTTTGGCTCATTTTTCATGTACTGATGGGACCAGTCTGGATAGTCCATGGTCCGTTGAGTTAAATCATTCCATTCAGTACAGTTAAGGCTAATCATATCAGCCTATCAGTACTTATGGGTCTATTTTTCATGGCATGTGGACCAGTCTGGACAGTCCTTGGTCCATCTAGGCAGTACGGATGGCTGATCGTATCTGCCTATCAACACGTATGGATCATTTTTATGTACAGATGGGACCAGTCCGGACTGTCCATGGTCTGTTGAGTTAAATCCTTCCATTTAGTACGGATAAGGCTGATCGTATCAGCCTATCAATACGTATGGGTCGATTTTTCATGGCTTGATGGACCACTCTGGACAGTCCTTGGTCCTTCCAGGCAGTACAGATGGCTTATTGTATCAGCCTATCAGTACGCATGGGTCATTTTTCATGTACTGATGGGACCAGTCCGGAGACTCCATGGTCCGTTGAGTTATGTCCTTCCGTTCAATACAGATGAGGCTGATCATATGACCCTATCAATACGAATGGGTCAGTTTTTCATGGCTTGACGGACCACTTTGGACAGTCCTTGGTCCTTCCAGGCAGTACGGATGGCTGATCGTATCTGCCTATCAGTACGTACGGGTCATTTTTCATGTACTGATGGGACCAGTAAGGAGAGTCCATGGTCAATTGAGTAAAGTCCCTCCATTCAGTACGGATAAGGCTGATCATATCAGCCTATCAGTACATATGGGTCGATTTTTCATGGCCTAATGGACCAATCTGGACAGTCCTTGGTCCATCCAGGCGGTACGGATGGCTGATCGTATCTGCCTATCAGTACGTATGGATCATTTTTTATGTATTGATTGGACCAGTCCGGACTGTTGATGGTCTGTTGAGTTAAATCCTTCCATTCAGTACAGAGAAGGCTGATCATATCAGCCTATCAGTACGTATGGTTGATTTTTCATGGCTTGATGGACCACTTTCGATAGTCCTTGGTCATTCTAGGCAGTACAAATGGATTATTGTATCAGCCTATCAGTACGTATGGGTCATTTTTCATGTACTGATGGGACTAGTCCGGACAGCCCATGGTCCGTTGAGTTAAATCCTTCCAGTCACTACGGATAAGGCTGATCATATCAGCCTACCAGTACGTGTGGGTCATTTTTTGCTGGCCTGATGAACCAGTCTTGACAGTGCTTGGTCCTTCCAGGCAGTAATGATGGCTGATCGTATCAGCCTATCAGTACGTATGGGTCATTTTTCATGTATTGATGGGACCAGTACGGAGAGTCCATGGTCCATTGAGTTTATCCTTCCATTCAGTACAGAAAGGCTGATCATATCAGCTTATCAGTATGTATGGGTCGATTTTTCATGGCCTAATGGACCACCCTGGACAGTCCTTGGTCAATCCAGGAAGTACAAATGGCTTATCGTATCAGCGTATCAGTACGTATGGGTCATTTTTCATGTATTGATGGGGCCAGGTAGGACAGTCCATTGTTCGTTGAGTTAACTCATTCCATTCAGTATGGATAAGGCTGACCATATCAGCCTATCAGTATATATGGGTTGATTTTTCATGGCCTGATGAACCAGTCTGGACAGTCCTTGGTCCTTTCAGGAAGTATGGATGGCTGATCTTATCAGCCTATCAGTACACATGGGTCATTTTTCATGTACTGATGGGACCAGTCTGGAGAGTCCATGGTCCGTTGAGTTAAGTTCTTCCATTCAGTACGGATGAGGGTGATCATATCAGCCTATCAATATGTATGGGTCAATTTTTCATGGCTTGATGGACCACTTTGGACAGTCCTTGGTCCTTCCAGGCAGTATGGATGGCTGATCGTATCTGCCTATCAGTACGTATGGGTCACTTTTTATGTACTGATGGGACCAGTTTGGACAGTCCATTGTTCGTTGAGTTAACTCCTTCCATTCAGTATGGATAAGGCTGACCATATCAGCCTATCAGAACGTATGGGTCGATTTTTGATGGCCTGATGAACCAGTCTGGACAGTTCTTGGTCCTTAAAGGCAGTACAGATGGCTGATCGTATCAGCCTATCATTACGCATGGGTCATTTTTCATGTACTGATGGGACCAGTCCGGAGAGTCCATGGTCCGTTGAGTTAAGTCATTCCATTCAATACAGATGAGGCTGATCATATGACCCTATCAATACGAATGGGTCAGTTTTTCATGGCTTGACGGACCACTTTGGACAGTCCTTGGTCCTTCCAGGCAGTACGGATGGCTGATCATATCTGCCTATCAGTACGTACGGGTCATTTTTCATGTACTGATGGGACCAGTAAGGAGAGTCCATGGTCCATTGAGTAAAGTCCTTCCATTCAGTACGGATAAGGCTGATCATATCAGCGTATCAGTACGTAATGGTCGATCTTTCATGGCCTAATGGACCAATCTGGACAGTCCTTGGTCCATCTAGGCAGTACGTATGGCTGATCGTATCTGCCTATCAACACGTATGGATCATTTTTTATGTACAGATGGGACCAGTGCGGACTGTCCAAGGTCTGTTGAGTTAAATCCTTCCATTTAGTACGGATAAGGCTGATCGTATCAGCCTATCAATAAGTATGGGTCGATTTTTCATGGCTTGATGGACCACTCTGGACAGTCCTTGGTTCTTCCAGGCAGTACAAATGGCTTATTGTATCAGCATATCAGTATCTATGGGCCATTTTTCATGTACTGATGGGACCAGTCTGGACAGCCCATGGTCCGTTGAGTTAAATCCTTCAAGTCAGTACGGATAAGGGTGATCATCTAAGCTTATCAGTACATGTGGGTCAATTTTTCCTGGCTTGATGAACCAGCCTGGACAGTGCTTGGTGCTTCCAGGCAGTACGGATGGCTTATCGTATCAGCCTATCAGTACGTATGGGTCATTTTTCATGTACTGATGGGACCAGTCCGGAGAGTCCATGGTCCATTGAGTGAAGTCCTTCCATTCAGTACGGATAAGGCTGATCATATCAGCCTAGCAGTACATATGGGTCGATTTTTCATAGGCTAATGGACCAATCTGGACAGTCCTTGGTCCATCCAGGCAGTACGGATGGCTGATCGTATCTGCGTATCAGTACTTATGGATCTTTTTTTATGTATTAATAGGACCAGTCCGGACTGTCAATGGTCAGTTGAGTTAAATCCTTCCATTCAGTACAGAGAAGGCTGATCATATCAGCCTATCAGTATGTATGGGTTGATTTTTCATGGCTTGATGGACCACTTTCGATAGTCCTTGGTCATTCTAGGCAGTACAAATGGCTTATTGTATCAGCCTATCAGTACGTACGAGTCATTTTTCATGTACTGATGGGACTAGTCCGGACAGCCCATGGTCCGTTGAGTTAAATCCTTCCAGTCACTACGGATAAGGCTGATCATCTCAGCCTATCAGTACGTGTGGGTACTTTTTTTGCTGGCCTGATGAACCAGTCTAGACATTGCTTGGTCCTTCCAGGCAGTAACGATGGCTGATCGTGTCAGCCTATCAGTACGTATGGGTCATTTTTCATGTACTGATGGGACCAGTACGGAGAGTCCATGGTCCATTGAGTTTATCATTCCATTCAGTACAGATAAGGCTGATCATATCAGCTTATAAGTATGTATGGGTCGATTTTTCATGGCCTAATGGACCACCCTGGACAGTCCTTGGTCAATCCAGGAAGTACAAATGGCTTATCGTATCAGCCTATCAGTACGTATGGGTCATTTTTCATGTATTGATGGGGCCAGTTAGGACAGTCCATTGTTCGTTGAGTTAACTCATTCCATTCAGTATAGATAAGGCTGACCATATCAGCCTATCAGTATATATGGGTCGATTTTTCATGGCCTGATGAACCAGTCTGGACAGTCCTTCGTCCTTTCAGGAAGTATGGATGGCTGATCTTATCAGCCTATCAGTACGCATGGGTCATTTTTCATGTACTGATGGGACCAGTCTGGAGAGTCCATGGTCCGTTGAGTTAAGTTCTTCCATTCAGTACGGATGAGGGTGATCATATCAGCCTATCAATATGTATGGGTCAATTTTTCATGGCTTGATGGACCACTTTGGACAGTCCTTGGTCCTTCCAGGCAGCACGGATGGCTGATCGTATCTGCCTATCAGTATGTATGGGTCACTTTTCATATACTGATGGGACCAGTTTGGACAGTCCTTTATTCGTTGAGTTAACTCATTCCATTCAGTATGGATAAGGCTGACCATATCAGCCTATCAGTACATATGGGTCGATTTTTCATGGCCTGATGAACCAGTCTGGACAGTCCTTGGTCCTTTCAGGAAGTATGGATGGCTGATCTTATCAGCCTATCAGTACGCATGGGTCATTTTTCATGTACTGATGGGACCAGTCTGGAGAGTCCATGGTCCGTTGAGTTAAGTTCTTCCATTCAGTACGGATGAGGGTGATCATATCAGCCTATCAATATGTATGGGTCAATTTTTCATGGCTTGATGGACCACTTTGGACAGTCCTTGGTCCTTCCAGGCAGTATGGATGGCTGATCGTATCTGCCTATCAGTACGTGTGGGTCACTTTTCATACACTGATGGGACCAGTTTGGACAGTCCATGGTCCGTTGAGTTAACTTCTTCCATTCAGTATTGATAAGGCTGACCATATCAGCGTGTCAGTACGTATGGGTCGATTTTTCATGGCCTGATGGACCAATCTGGACAGTCCTTGGTCCATCTAGGCAGTACGGATGGCTGATCGTATCTGCATATCAACACGTATGGGTCATTTTTCATGTACTGATGGGACCAGTCCGGAGAGTCCATGGTTCGTTGAGTTAAGTCCTTCCATTCAATACAGATGAGGCTGATCATATTACCCTTTCAATACGAATGGGTTAGTTTTTCATGGCTTGATGGACCACTTTGGACAGTCCTTGGTCCTTCCAGGCAGTACGGATGGCTGATCGTATCTGCCTATCAGTACGTACGGGTCATTTTTCATGTACTGATGGGACCAGTAAGGAGAGTCCATGGTCCATTGAGTAAAGTCCTTCCATTCAGTACGGATAAGGCTGATCGTATCAGCCTATCAATACGTATGGGTCCATTTTTCATGGCTTGATGGACCACTCTGGACAGTCCTTGGTCCCTCCAGGCAGTACAGATGGCTTATTGTATCAACCTATCTGTATGTATGGGTCATTTTTTATGTACTGATGGGACCATGGTCCGTTGAGTTAAATCCTTCAAGTCAGTACGGATAAGGCTGATCATCTAAGCTTATCAGTATGTGTGGGTCAATTTTACCTGGCTTGATTAACCAGCCTGGACAGTGTTTGGTCCTTCCAGTCAGTACGGATGGCTTATCGTATCAGCCTATCAGTACGTATGGGTCATTTTTCATGTACTGATGGGACCAGTCCGGAGAGTCCATGGTCCTTTGAGTGAAGTCCTTCCATTCAGTACGGTTAAGGCTGATCATATCAGCCTATCAGTCCGGACAGTCCATGGTCTGTTGAGTTAAACCCTTCCATTTAGTACAGATAAGGCTGATCGTATCAACCTATCAATACGTATAGGTTGATTTTTCATGGCTTGATGGACAACTTTCGACAGTCCTTGGTCATTCTAGGCAATTCAAATGGCTTATTGTATCAGCCTATCAGTACGTATGGGTCATTTTTCATGTACTCATGGGACTAGTCCGGACAGCCCATGGTCCGTTGAGCTAAATCCTTCCAGTCACTACGGATAAGGCTGATCATCTCAGCCTATCAGTACGTGTGGGTGATTTTTTGCTCGCCTGATTAACCAGTCTGGACAGTGCTTGGTCCTTCCATGAAGTACGGATGGCTGATCGTATCAGCCTATTAGTACGCATGGGTCATTTTTCATGTACTGATGGGACAAGTCCGGATAGTCCATGGTCCGTTGAGTTAAGTCCTTCCATTTAGTATGGATGAGGGTGATCATATCAGCCTATCAGTACGTATGGGTCGATTTTCCATGGCCTAATGGACCAATCTGGACAGTCCTTGGTCCATCCAGGCAGTACGGATGGCTGATTGTATCTGCCTATCAGTACGTATGGATCATTTTTTATGTACTGATGGGACCAGTCCGGACTGTCCATGGTCTGTTGAGTTAAGTCCTTCCATTCAGTATGGATGAGGCTGATTATATCAGCCTATCAATACAGATGGGTCAATTTTTCATGGCTTGATGGACCACTTTGGACAGTCCTAGGTCCTTCTAGGCAGTATGGATGACTGATCGTATCTGCCTATCAGTACGTATGGGTCATTTTTCATGTACTGATGGGACCAGTTTGGACAGTCCATTGTTCGTTGAGTTAACTCCTTCCATTCAGTATGGATAAGGCTGACCATATCAGCCTATCAGTACGTATGGGTCGATTTTTCATGGCCTGATGAACCAGTCTGGAAAGTCCTTTGTCCTTCCAGGCAGTACGGATGGCTGATCGTATCAGCCTATCAGTACGTATGAGTCATTTTTCATGTACTGATGGGACCAGTCCGGAGAGTCCATGGTCC
Source organism: Sinapis alba (assembly GCA_012274485.2). NCBI lineage: Eukaryota > Viridiplantae > Streptophyta > Magnoliopsida > Brassicales > Brassicaceae > Sinapis > Sinapis alba. The sequence continues at coordinate 29,878 of MU106388.1, read as the reverse complement.
TTTGAGTTAATCCTTCCATTCAGTACGAATAAGGCTGATCATATCAGCTTATCAGTACGTATGGTTAGATTTTTCATGGCCTGATGGACCACTCTGAACAGTCCTTGGTCCTTCCAGGCAGTACAGATGGCTGATCGTATCTTCCTATCAGTACGTATGGGTCATTTTTCATGTATTGATGGGACCAGTTTGGACAGTCCATTGTTCGTTGAGTTAACTCCTTCCATTCAGTATGGATAAGGCTGACCATATCAGCCTATCAG
>MU106388.1:1586-29320 GCA_012274485.2 Sinapis alba | reverse complement strand
CCTATCAGTACGTATGGGTCGATATTTCATGGCCTGATGGACCACTTTGGACAGTCCTTGTTCCTTCCAGGCAGTACGGATGGCTGATCGTATCTCCTATCAGTACGTATGGGTCATTTTTCATGTACTGATGAGACCAGTCCGGAGAGTCCATGGTCCATTGAGTGAAGTCCTTCAATTTAGTACAGATAAGGCTGATCATATTAGCCTATCAGTACGTATGGGTCAATTTTCCATGGCCTAATGGACCAATCTGGACAGTTCTTGGTCCATCCAGGCAGTATTGATGGCTGATTGTATCTGCCTATCAGTACGTATGGATAATTTTTTATGTACTGATGGGACCAGTCCGGACTGTCCATGGTCTGTTGAGTTAAGTCCTTCCATTCAGTACGGATGAGGCTGATTATATCAGCCTATCAATACAGATGGGTCAATTTTTCATGGCTTGATGGACCACTTTGGACAGTCCTTGGTCCTTCCAGGCAGTACGAATGGCTGATCATATCTGCCTATCAGTACGTATGGGTCATTTTTCATGTACTGATGGGACCAGTTTGGACAGTCCATTGTTCGTTGAGTTAACTCCTTCCATTCACTATGGATAAGGCTGACCATATCAGCCTATCAGTACATATGGGTCGATTTTTCATGGCCTGATAAACCAGTCTAGACAGTCCTTGGTCCTTCTAGTCAGTACGGATGGCTGATCGTGTCAGCCTATCAATACGCATGGGTCATTTTTCATGTACTGATGGGACCAGTCCAGAGAGTCCATGGTCCGTTGAGTTAAGTCCTTCCATTTAGTATGGATGAGGGTGATCATATCAGCCTATCAGTACGTATGGGTCGATTTTCCATGGCCTAATGGACCAATCTGGACAGTCCTTGGTCCATCCAGGCAGTACGGATGGCTGATTGTATCTGCCTATCAGTACGTATGGATCATTTTTTATGTACTGATGGGACCAGTCCTGACTTTCCATGGTCTGTTGAGTTAAGTCCTTCCATTCAGTACGGATGAGGCTGATTATATCAGCCTATCAATACAGATGGGTCAATTTTTCATGGCTTGATGGACCACTTTGGATAGTCCTTGGTCCTTCCAGGCAGTACGAATTGCTGATCATATCAGTACGTATGGGTCATTTTTCGTGTACTGATGGGACCAGTTCGGACAGTCCATTGTTCGTTGAGTTAACTCCTTCCATTCAGTATGGATAAGGCTGACCATATCAGCCTATCAGTACATATGGGTCGATTTTTCATGGCCTGATAAACCAGTCTGGACAGTCCTTGGTCCTTCTAGGCAGTACGGATGGCTGATCGTGTCAGCCTATCAATACGCATGGGTCATTTTTCATGTACTGATGGGACCAGTCCGGAGAGTCCATGGTCCGTTGAGTTAAGTCCTTCCATTCAGTACGGATGAGGCTGATTATATCAGCCTATCAGTACGTATGGGTCGATGTTTCATGGCCTGATGGACATCTCTGGACAGGCCTTAGTCCATCCAGGCAGTACAGATGGCTTATCGTATCAGCCTATCAGTATGCATGGGTCATTTTTCATGTACTGATGGGACCAGTCCGGAGAGTCCATGGTCCGTTGAGTTAAGTCCTTCCATTCAGTACGGATGAGGCTGATAATATCAGCCTATCAGTACGTATGGGTCAATTTTTCATGGCTTGATGGACCACTTTGGACAGTCCTTGGTCCTTCCAGGCAGTACGGATGGCTGATCGTATCTGCCTATCAGTACGTATGGGTCATTTTTCATGTACTGATGGGACCAGTCCGGAGAGTACATGGTCCATTGAGTGAAGTCCTTCAATTTAATACAGATAAGGCTGATCATATTAGCCTATCAGTACGTATGGGTCGATTTTCCATGGCCTAATGGACCAATCTGGACAGTCCTTGGTCCATCCAGGCAGTACGGATGGCTGATTGTATCTGCCTATCAGTACGTATGGATCATTTTTTATGTACTGATGGGACCAGTGCGGACTGTCCATTGTCTGTTGAGTTAAGTCCTTCCATTCAGTACGGATGAGGCTGATTATATCAGCCTATCAATACAGATGGGTCAATTTTTCATGGCTTGATGGACCACTTTGGACAGTCCTTGGTCCTTCCAGGCAGTACGAATGGCTGATCATATCTGCCTATCAGTACATATGGGTCATTTTTCATATACTGATGGGACCAGTTTGCACAGTCCATTGTTCGTTGAGTTAACTCCTTCCATTCAGTATGGATAAGGCTAACAATATCAGCCTATCAGTACATATGGGTGGATTTTTCATGGCCTGATAAACCAGTATGGACAGTCCTTGGTCCTTCTAGGCAGTACGGATGGCTGATCGTGTCAGCCTATCAATACGCATGGGTCATTTTTCATGTACTGATGGGACCAGTCCGGAGAGTCCATGGTCTGTTAAGTTAAGTCCTTCCATTCAGTACGGATGAGGCTGATTATATCAGCCTATCAGTACGTATGGGTGAATTTTTCATGGCTTGATAGACCACTTTGGACAGTCCTTGGTCCTTCCAGGCAGTACGGATGGCTGATCGTATCTGCCTATCAGTACGTATGGGTCTTTTTTCATGTATTGATGGGACCAGTCCAGAGAGTCCATGGTCCATTGAGTGAAGTCCTTCCATTCTTTACGGATGAGGCTGATAATATCAGCCTATCAGTACGTATGGTTCAATTTTTCATGGCTTGATGGACCACTTTGGACAGTCCTTGGTCCTTCCAGGCAGTACGGATGGCTGATCGTATCTGCCTACCAGTACGTATGGGTCATTTTTTATGTACTGATGGGACCAATTTGGACAGTCCATTGTTCGTTGAGTTAACTCCTTCCATTCAGTATGGATAAGGCTGACCATATCAGCCAATCAGTTACGTATGGGTCGTTTTTTCATGGCCTGATAAACCAGTCTTGACAGTCCTTTGTCCTTCCAGGCAGTACGGATGGTTGATCGTGTCAGCCTATCAATACGCATGGGTAGTTTTTCATGTACTGATGGGACCAGTCCGGAGAGTCCATGGTCTGTTGAGTTAAGTCCTTCCATTCAGTACGGATGAGGCTTATTATATCAGCCTATTAGTACGTATGGGTCAATTTTTCATCGCTTGATGGACCACTTCGGACAGTCCTTGGTCCTTCCAGGCAGTACAGCTGGCTGATCGTATCTGCCTATCAGTACGTATGGGTCATTTTTCATGTACTGATTGGACCAGTTTGGACAGTCCATTGTTCGTTGAGTTAACTCCTTCCATTCAGTATGGATAAGGCTGACCATATCAGCCTATCACTACATATGGGTCGATTTTTCATGGCCTGATAAACCAGTCTGGACAGTCCTTGGTCCTTCCAGGCAGTACAGATGGCTGATCGTGTCAGCCTATCAATACACATGGGTCATTTTTCATGTACTGATGGGACCAGTCCGGAGAGTCCATGGTCAGTTGAGTTAAGTCCTTCCATTCAGTACGGATGAGGCTGATTATATCAGCCTATCAGTACGTGTGGGTGAATTTTTCATGGCTTGATGGACCACTTTGGACAGTCCTTGGTCCTTCCAGGCAGTACGGATGGCTGATCGTATCTGCCTATCAGTACGTATGGGTCTTTTTTCATGTACTGATGGGACCAGTCCAGAGAGTCCATGGCCCATTGAGTGAACTCCTTCCATTCTTTACGGATGAGGCTGATAATATCAGCCTATCAGTACGTATGGTTCAATTTTTCATGGCTTGATGGACCACTTTGGACAGTCCTTGGTCCTTCCAGGCAGTACGGATGGCTGATCGTATCTGCCTACCAGTACGTATGGGTCATTTTTCATGTACTCATGGGACCAGTCCGGAGAGTCCATGGTCCATTGAATAAAGTCCTTCCATTTAGTACCGATAAGGCTGATCATATAAGCCTATCAGTACGTATGGGTCGATTTTTGATGGCCTAATGGAACAATCTGGACAGTCCTTAGTCCATCCGGGCAGTACGGATGGCTGATTGTATCTGCCTATCAGTACGTATGGATCATTTTTTATGTACTGATGGGACCAGTCCGGACTGCCCATGGTCTGTTGAGTTAAGTCCTTCCATTCAGTACGAGAGAGGCTGATTATATCAGCCTATCAGTACGTATGGGTCAATTTTTCATGGCTTGATGGACCACTTTGGACAGTACTTGGTCCTTCTAGGCAGTACGGATGGCTGATCGTATCTGCCTATTAATACGTTTGGGTCATTTTTTATGTACTGATGGGACCAATTTGGACAGTCCATTGTTCGTTGAGTTAACTCCTTCCATTCAGTATGGATAAGGCTGACCATATCAGCCTATCAGTACATATGGGTCGATTTTTCATGGCCTGATAAACCAGTCTGGATAGTCCTTTGTCCTTCCAGGCAGTAGGGATGGTTGATCGTGTCAGCCTATCAATACGCATGGGTCATTTTTCATGTACTGATGGGACCAGTCCGGAGAGTCCATGGTCTGTTGAGTTAAGTCCTTCCATTTAGTACGGATGAGGCTGATTATATCAGCCTATTAGTACGTATGGGTCAATTTTTCATCGCTTGATGGACCACTTTGGACAGTCCTTGGTCCTTCCAGGCAGTACGGCTGGCTGATCGTATCTGCCTATCAGTACGTATGGGTCATTTTTCATGTACAGATTGGACCAGTTTGGACAGTCCATTGTTCGTTGAGTTAACTCCTTCCATTCAGTATGGATAAGGCTGACCATATCAGCCTATCACTATATATGGGTCGATTTTTCATGGCCTGATCAACCAGTCTGGACAGTCCTTGGTCCTTCCAGGCAGTACAGTTGGCTGATCGTGTCAGCCTATCAATACGCATGGGTCATTTTTCATGTACTGATGGGACCAGTCCGGAGAGTCCATGGTCAGTTGAGTTAAGTCCTTCCATTCAGTACGGATGAGGCTGATTATATCAGCCTATCAGTACATATGGGTGAATTTTTCATGGCTTGATGGACCACTTTGGACAGTCCTTGGTCCTTCCAGGCAGTACGGATGGCTGATCGTATCTGCCTATCAGTACGTATGGGTTTTTTTTATGTACTGATGGGACCAGTTTTGACAGTCTATTGTTCGTTGAGTTAACTCCTTCCATTCAGTATGGATAAGGCTGACCATATCAGCCTATCAATACGTATGGGTCGATTTTTCATGGCCTGATCAACCAGTCTGGACAGTCTTTGGTCCTTCCAGGCAGCACGGATGGCTGATCGTGTCAGCCTATAATTACGCATGGGTCATTTTTCATGTACTGATGGGACCAGTCCGGAGAGTCCATGGTCCGTTGATTTAAGTGCTTCCATTCAGTACGGATAAGGCTGATCATATCAGCTTATCAGTACATATGGGTCGATTTTTCATGGCCGGATAGACCACTCTTGACAATCCTTAGTCCATCCAGGCAGTACAGATGGCTTCTCGTATCAGCCTATCAGTACGCAATCCATGCAGTACGGATGGCTGATTGTATCTGCCTACCAGTACGTATTGGTCATTTTTCATGCACTGATGGGACCAGTCCGGAGAGTCCATGGTCCGTTGAGTTAAGTCCTTCCATTCAGTACGGATAAGGCTGATCATATCAGCTTATCAGTACGTATGGGTCGATTTTTCATGGCCTGATGGACCACTCTTGACAGTCCTTAGTCCATCCAGGGAGTACAGATGGCTTATCGTATCAGCCTATCAGTACGCATGGGTCATTTTTCATGTACTGATGGGACCAGTCCGGAGAGTCCATGGTCCATTGAGTTGCGTCCTTCCATTCAGTACGGATGAGGCTGATAATATCAGCCTATTAGTACGTATGGGTCAATTTTTCATGGCTTGATGGACCACTTTGGACAGTCCTTGGTCCTTCCAGGCAGTACAGATGGCTAATCGTATCTGCCTATCAGTACGTATGGGTCATTTTTCATGTACTGATGGGGCCAGTCCAGAGAGTCTATGGTCCATTGAGTGAGGTCCTTCCATTTAGTACCAATCTGAACAGTCCTTGGTCCATCCATGCAGTACGGATGGCTGATTGTATCTGCCTATCAGTATGTATGGATCATTTTTTATGTACTGATGGGACCAGTCCGGACTGTCCATGGTCTGTTGAGTTAAGTCCTTCCATTCAGTACGGATGAGGCTGATTATATCAGCCTATTAGTACGTATGGGTCAATTTTTCTTGGCTTGATGGACCACTTTGGACAGTCCTTGGTCCTTCCAGGCAGTACGGCTGGCTGATCGTATCTGCCTATCAGTCCGTATGGGTCATTTTTCATGTACTGATTGGACCAGTTTGGACAGTCCATTGTTCGTTGAGTTAACTCCTTCCATTTAGTATGAATAAGGCTGACCATATCAGCCTATCAGTACGTATGGGTCGATTTTTCATGGCCTGATGTACCAGTCTGGACAGTCCTTGGTCCTTCCAGGCAGTATGGATGGCTGATCGTATCTGCCTATCAGTATGTATGGGTCATTTTTTATGTACTGATGGGACCAGTCCGGAGAGTCCATGGTCCGTTGAGTTAAGTCCTTCCATTCAGTACGGATGAGGCTGATCATATCACCCTATTAGTACATATGGGTCAATTTTTCATGGCCTAATGGAACAATCGGGACAGTCCTTGGTCCTTCCAGGCAGTACGGATGGCAGATCGTATCTGCCTATCAGTACGTATGGTTTTTTTAATGTACTGATGGGACCAGTTTGTACAGTCCATTGTTCGTTGAGTTAACTCCTTCCATTCAGTATGAATAAGGCTGACCATATCAGCCTATCAGTTCGTATGGGTCGATTTTTCATGGCCTGATGAACCAGTCTGGACAGTCTTTGGTCCTTCCAGGCAGTACGGATGGCTGATCGTGTCAGCCTATAAATCCGCATGGGTCATTTTTCATGTACTGATGGGACCAGTCCGGAGAGTCCATGGTCCGTTGAGTTAAATCCTTCCATTCAGTACTGATAAGGCTGATCATATCATCCTATCAGTACGTATAGGTTGATTTTTCATGGCTTGATGGACCACTCTGGATAGTCCTTGCTCCTTCCAGGCAGTAGAGATGGCTTATTGTATCAGCCTATCAGTATGTATGGGTCATTTTTCATGTACTGATGGGACCAGTCTGGACAGCCCATGGTCCGTTGAGTTAAATCCTTCAAGTCAGTATGGATAAGGCTGATCATCTAAGCTTATCAGTACGTGTGGGTCAATTTTTCCTGGCTTGATGAACCAGCCTGCACAGTGCTTGGTCCTTCCCGGCAGTACGGATGGCTGATCGTATCTGCCTATCAGTACGTATGGATCATTTTTTATGTACTGATGGTACCAGTCTGGAGAGTCCATGGTCCATTGAGTTTATCTTTCCATTCAGTACGGATAAGGCTGATCATATCAGCTTATCAGTACGTACGGATCGATTTTTCATGGCCTGATGGACCACTCTGGACAGGCCTTGGTCCATCCAGGCAGTACATATGGCTTATTGTATCAGCCTAACAGTACGCATGGGTCATTTTCATTTACTGATGGGACCAGTCCGGAGAGTCCATGGTCCGTTGAGTTAAGTCCTTCCATTCAGTACGGATGAGGCTTATCATATCAGCCTATTAGTACATATGGGTCGATTTTTCATGGCCTAATGGAACAATCGGGACAGTCCTTGGTCCTTCCAGGCAGTACGGATGGCTGATCATATCTGCCTATCAGTACGGATGGATAATTTTTTATGTATTGATGGGACCAGTCTGGACTGTCCATGGTCTGTTGAGTTAAATCCTTCCATTCAGTAGTGATAAGGCTTGATGGACCACTCTGGATAGTCCTTGGTCCTTCCAGCCTATCAGTACGTATGGGTCATTTTTCATGTACTGATGGGACTAGTCTGTAAAGGCCATGGTCCGTTGAGTTAAATCCTTCCAGTCAGTATGGATAAGGCTGATCATCTCAGCCTATTAGTACGTGTGGGTCATTTTTTCTGGCCTGGTGAACCAGTCTGGACAGTGCTTGGTCCTTTGTTGGGGATAGATTACATCTACCCATATAGACCCATTTAGGCGCGAACTCGGCCCAAGAGAGAGGTTCAAAGTCGGCCCACGGAGTTAATTAAACCGACTTTGACGCACATTGAAGTGGATATATAAAGATGAGACTGGGACAGAGGAAGGCACGCATACATATCTTGAGAGCAAGCCTAAAACTAGGGGTTTCGAGATTTGTTGTTCTTACTTTGCTTTTCATAGAAACATCCAATTTCAGATTCAACAATTGGCGCCGTCAATGGGGAGGTTCAAATAGTAACGATCAAAGTTAACGATCGAGAACATCGATCAAGACGATGACATGATCTCCGATGAATCCAACGGGTCAACAGCCAGTCGACCTAAACACCGTCTTGGCATCTCTCGCCGCCGTGGTTCAGCGACGATAAGCAAGATGCCGGGAATCAGGCGAATCAAGAACATCTAGAAATAATCGCCACCACTTGCCTTCATCTTGCACAAACAGACGATCAAGATCCGGACACGGCTCGACGACGTCTATTACAAACTACGATACGAAATCAAGCAGCAGATCAAGCAACCAACGAAGAGTTTCTGCGCCTTCAAGGGACGATCAAAGACATGTCGTTTTAAATTCTGCAAGCTACGAGTTTCGCACCAGAAATCGATCGAGTCTTGGAAGCAACTCAAAAAACTCCCTTCACCAAGAAGATCACTGATATCCAAGTTCGACACCAGGACAAACTTCGGATACCGTCTTTCCGCGTAGATTCCGACCCTTGCGACCACATGACAAGCTTTAACATCGCCATGGGTCGAGCCTACTTCACCACGGAAGAATGAGATCCTGGTTACTGTTAACTATTCGTCGAAAGTTTAGCTGGGCCAGCCCTCACCTGGTTTTCTCGGTTAACAACAGACTCAAACAGCACCTTCAAGGAACTTTCAACTGAGTTCCGAAAGCATTATTCCATGTACATTCGCCAGGGGGCTTCGGCGACCGACTTATGGAAAATTTCTCAGGGGCAAAAGGAGTCCCTCCATGATTTCATGGAACGATTCAAGAACCTCGTCTCCAAAATCGACGTTCCGGACAAAACCGCAGTGGAGGCATTACGTAACGCGTTGTGGATTAGATCGCACTTCTGATCTGACCTCTACACAAACAGTACAATCACATTGGAAGACGCACTTCATAGAGCAAACTGTTTCATTCGAATTGAGGAAGATAACGCGACTTACACCGCGAAGCAAAACGCGTTAAAAGCTCAACTAACGCCAAAAGCGACAACTACCTACCAAGAGCCTCGCCAACACCAACCTAACGAAAAGAAGGGCAAAGTCTACTCAGCAACCGAGGAACCAGGTGCTACCTCGTCCTTACCACCAACGGAAAGACCATGGAACGTGTGGGACAGAACTCTGGAAGGGAAGCCCCTGACATATGATGAAACAAAGTTTTGTACTTACCATAAAGCCAAACGCCATGACACAAAAGAATGCAAACAACTTGCAGAAGCCTTGTTCTCGGCATTTAAAAGTGGCATCGTCACACCCGATCCGCCAAAGGCAAAACAAGCTAGGAAAAAAGGGAGCTGGACAAAGAACCGACAAGCAAACGCCAAAAATCAGGAATCTAACCAAGCGGTCCATCCCGTCGATTAGGACGCAGCTACTCCAGCCCGACACCGTGACGATACCGACACCGAAGATGAGAGGCTGCAGGTAGCTCGACGAATCAACCTTATCTCAGCGCATCCCTCGACGCTTTCCTCCGAAGACAACAACAACCGAGATCTCCGAGATCATTTGCAACACAAACGTTCTACGACTGATCTACGAGATGTTCTCTTTCGGGGTAAAAAGCCAAAACTTTTGAAAGACGACCTCCGAGAGAATCTTTCTCCCAAGAAGACTGAAACATCAGATTTACGGGAGACATTATCCGACAAACGCCCTAGCGTTTTTTGCCGAGTTAACGTAATCCTCGGAGGATCACCCTTGTGCAACGATTCGGTGAAATCAATAAAAGAGTACCAACGCAAAGCCGTGACCGCTTAGCGATGGCCGACTAAGCGCGAGGGGGAACCATCGATAACATTTTCAGAAGGTGACCTCGCCGACATAGATCAGCCCCATAATGATCCCTTGCTAGTCGAGCTGCAAATTGGCACGTGCGAGGTCACACGTGTACTCATCGACACTGGAAGCTCGGTCGATAAAAATGATGGTGGATCTTCAAGACATCAAGCCCTCATCAAGGGCTCTTACCGGTTTCGACGGTTCGTTGACACAACTATTGGGTACCATCCGCCTTAACGTCTTTGTCGGAGGAATAAGCAAACTCGTTAAATTCTATGTCATTGACACCAAAACCCAATATAATGCGATCTTGGGCACTCCATGGCTTCACATAATGAAAGTAATCCCGTCAACATACCATCAATGTGTGAAGTTCCCTACCAGAGAAGGGGCCGTCTACACGCTCAAAGGGAACCAATGCCTTGCACGAAGTATGTTGATCTCCGACTTCAAAAGTCAGCAAGTGGCCTTCCTTGTCGAACCAGAAAAGAAGCCTTCACCGCAAAAGGAGGAAACGATCCAAGTAGGCATTGATCCTGATCACCCAGATAGAACCGTCGGGATAGGTTCCAAACTCAACACCGACCTCACAACCGAGCGTACCACCTTCCTTCGTGCAAACTAATCGACTTTTGCCTGGACAATGGCCGACATGCCAGGAATTGATCCGACTGTCACAGCCCACCGACTTAATGTCGACCCATCTTACAAACCTATCAAGCAAAAACGACGAAAACTCGGCCCCGAAAGAGCCAAAGCCGTCAACGACGAGGTCAACAAGCTGTTGGGAGCAGGATCCATCGCCGAAGTTAAATAGCCAGATTGGCTAGCCAACCCGGTCATAGTCAAAAAGAAGAATGGGAAATGGAGGGTGTGCATCGACTTTACCGACTTGAATAAAGTGTGTCCAAAGGATAGTTTCCCCTTGCTTCACATATATCAGATGGTGGAATCCGCAGCCCAGAACGAGCTGCTTTCCTTCATGGACGCCTTCTCAGGCTATAATCAGATCATGATGCATCCAGATGACCGCGAGAAGACGTCCTTCATCACCGATCGAGGGACATATTGTTATCAGGTAATGCCCTTCGGCCTCAAAAACGCAGGAGCCACCTATTAGCGACTCGTCAACAGAATGTTCGCCGATAAGCTAGGGATTACTATGGAGGTTTACATTGACGACATGCTTGTCAAATCAGTGGTTGCCAAAGACCACATTCGACATCTTTCTGAGTGCTTCGACACCTTGATGAAATACGGGATGAAGCTCAACCCAGCAAAGTGCCCTTTCGGAGTTACTTCAGGAGAATTTCTCGCTACATCCTAACAAAAAGAGGAATCGAAGCAAACCTGAAACAAATCTCTGCGCTTTTAGACTTGCCCGATCCAAAAACATCGCGAGAAATTCAGCGCCTTACCAGACGAGTTGCGGCCCTTAATCGGTTCATCTCCAAATCTACGGACAAGTGCCTTCCATTCAACGAGTTGCTGCGAGGAAATAAAAGATTTTCGTGGGATGAAGCATGCGAACAGGTATTTACCGCGTTGAAATAGTATCTGACGACTCCCCCGGTATTAGCAAAACCGGACGCAGGCGATACCTTGTATCTTTATATCGCAGTCTCCTCCTCAGCAGTGAGCAGTGTCCTCTTAAAAGAAGACCGAGGTGAACAACATCCAATTTTTTACACCAGTAAGCGCTTAACCGATGCCGAGACGAGACACCCCACTCTCGAGAGGATGGCTCTTGCGTTGGTCACATTGGCAAGAAAGTTGCGGCCCTACATCCAGTCCCATTCCATTGTCGTTCTCACCGACTTACCTCTACGAACCATACTCCAGAATGCAAACCAATCGGGTAGACTTTCCAAGTGGGCCATCAAAATTAGCGAATATGACATCTCGTATAAAAGTAGGCCAGCAATTAAGGCTCAAGTTTTGGCTGACTTCGTTGTCGAGATCCCTCCAGATCAAGCAGCGGAGCTCGATATCCCAGTAAAAAGTTGGATCTTGCACGTCGACAGAGCATCATCTAACAAAGGATTAGGAATAGGCGTTCACCTCCAATCACCCACCAGAGAACTCATCGAGCAATCATTCTGGCTCGGCTTCGCGGCATCCAATAACAAAGCCGAGTACGAAGCATTGATCGCATGACTTTGTTTGGCAAAAGTAGTAGGGGCGAAGCGATTACAGGCTTTTTGCGACCCTCAACTCATTGCCAGTCAATACAGCGGCGACTACGAGGCCAAAAATAGGAGGATGGATGCTTATCTCGGCATCGTCAAAAACTTGTCTGCGGAATTCAATCACTTTGAACTCACCAGGGTTCCCAGAAAAGACAATTGCTTCGCAGATGCATTAGCCGCGTTGGGAAGCAATCAGCGAGATCAAGTCAAGAGGGCAATTCTAATCCACACAGTGGAAAACCCGAGTATCACGCTACCATTGGGCAAAGATGTCCTAGCCATCTCTTCCACTCTCGCCGAGATCACAACCTCGACAGCTCAAGATGCAGATTGGCGGACCCCCTTTCTAGATTATCTGGAAAAAGGAATACTTCCGGAAGACAAGTGGGAATCTCGTCGACTCAAGGCAAAGAGTTCCAACTACGTTTCCATAAACGGTAAGTTACATCGATGGACCGCGAAAAGTACTTCTCATCTGCGTCGGGAAAGAAGAAGCATAACTCGTTATGACCGAAACACACGAAGGAGAGGGGGGAAATCACAGTGGAGGCAGATCTCTCGCGTTAAAACTTAAATCTCAAGGGCATTACTGGCCCACTATGGTTACGGACTGCAAGGAGTATGCATCACGATGCGAGAAATGCCAACGATATGCGTCCAACATACACTCACCAACTGAGTTACTGAAAACTTCAGTAGCCCCGTATCCGTTCAAGCGATGGGCAATGGATATAGTCGGCCCTTTACCTAGCTCCTGACATCAATGCTTCTTACTTGTCCTAACCGACTACTTCACCAAGTGGGTAGAAGCCAAAGCCTATGTCTAGATCACCGAGAACGAGATTCAGAGCTTCGTTTGGAAGTACATCATCTGTCGTCACAGACTTCCTTATGAAATAATCACCTACAACGGATCCCAATTCACCTCCAACAAGTTCAGGGAATTCTGCGATAAGTGGAGAATCCGCCTCAGTTTCTCAACTCCAAGGTAGCCACAAGGGAATGGTCAGGCCGAAGCAACAAATAAGGTCATTATTGGCGGGATCAAGAAAAGGTTAAAGCAGATTCAACCCGAAGTATTTCCTCCCTCACCTCGTACTCTTGGGACTCCCTAAGCCTTGTGGTCGTCGTTCAAATCAAAGATCGACCTCCGCCTTCTCTTGCTCCAAATTGCAGCATCGAGTTTCAAGACACGAATTCTGAGCCTTCAGTACCTCCATCTCTTTGGAAAGAAGTTCATAGCAAGACCTCTCGTATTCGGCTCGCTCCGCAGACTCGTTTATCTCGGCTTCCAGTTATCGAGTTGCTCCTCAAAAGCACCGCACTTGTATGCGAGTTCGGCAATCTCCTTCCTCTTCTTTTTCAGAGAAACGGTCTTCAGCGCCAGCTTCTCATCTTGGGCTTCATCTTGGTCTTGTAATCCCGGACCATATGGTTGGCATTCCCGAAGAACTACATAAACAAGAGAAATGAGTTTAGTGAGTTGATAGAAAAGAAAGGACGTCAAAAAAAAAATAAGAAGCACTTACGATGGCCCCAGCTCGAGTCATCTCCCGATATCGGCTGCTCTGCGAGAGTTGATCCAACTCAGGCATCCCTCTTTTCTTCAGTTTGATCTGGCAAAACAAGCGCTGGCGCCTCGTGATCCTCGACGAAAGGAACATCGGTGTGTTGGTATCGGAAATCGATGATATGGGGGTACTTGACCACCTCATCATCGTGAGCAGCCAGGGTAGGCTCTTGTATTTGATCCCCTTGAGGACCTTCCTCAAGTGGAAGGTCCACCGGATGTTCTTCATTTGACACCTCGGCGGCTGTGCCAGCTTTTGTGGCAGGAGAGACGAGAGAACCCTCTTCTCGGTCCAGTTCATGGGATCGACCGCCTTCTTCGAGATCCTCTTCCAGCTGTTCTGTAGGAGGGGAATGAGCTGGGCTTGCATGCGTGGTCCCCTCCTCTGTATTCGAGGTCCTCTTTCGTTTGGCAGGTCGGCTCCCGCCAGAAGATCTGTGACCATGCACTGGAGTTCCTAGAGTCTCGGCGTACGAAGGAAGAGAGGCGAGGTTAAGCTTTCCCATTTTCTTGCTACTACTCGGCAGGGTGACTTCGGCTGTATATCGAGACTTGTCAGTTCAAAAGAATTTGTGTAAAAAAGAAACATGTGATCGAGTCAGTAGCTACCTCGGCTGATCCTGTTTAAAGCAGCTTGGATGCGGGCTTCACTGATATCAGGCCAGTGTTGGTGACTTAACGTTCTGATAGCTTCTACTTCTTCAAGAAAGGACTCGGTACCGCCTTGAGACCACTTGGAGAGACGATCTGCAACAAAGAGGAAACAGATGAAGCAGATCAGTAGAAGTGCAATAATTTAAAGATTTGAAGTCGTACCAATGTTAGCATTGAAATATCCGTTTAAAACTATTGAGGGATCTTCGAAGGAGGCTTCATTGATCTTGACGTAGAAGTAGCAGTGGTTCCAGAAGTTAACTTTTGACGGTTTCCCAGTAATCATGTTGTACTTGGGAACCTTCTTCCCGTAGAAGAATCCCATCTTGGCGGTGATACTTGGCATTGTGAGTTCTTCAAAGAGGCGAACCGACATCGTTATACCTAACTCGACAGCTAGAACCGTCAGCATCACCATGATTCTGATCCTGTTCGTGGTATACTGGCCGAGAGCTATTTTCCGTCGGGAGTAGTATGTTGTGAGGAACTCGGGTAGAGGCCACCAGAGGGAACAGTTTGTGGACCACGATTCTTATACAGTGGCGTACCCTGCTGGAGGAGTCCAGGGTCTTTGGTGCTCCGCCAGGATGAGGAACGAGAACCCAGCAGGCGGGTTTGTTTGGAAGATAAGTCTTCAGACACTTTTGAAGGAAGACTTAGTAGGAAGATGATTCACCCAGTTCTGATTCTTTTTGGCGCTAAGTGTGCGTTCTTGTTCTGGATCTATTTCCTCGTCGAATTTGAAGTCTGTTCATGTCCATCGCAACGGAAAGAAGTCGGCTAAGGCGAAGCTAATCTTCTCAGCTGAGGTTTTGTCCTTGTTAGATGAATCAACATCTGCACTCGGAGTGACCGGCCGTACCGATTCGAGTTCGTTCTCCTGTTCCATATCGTCGACGGGAGCATGAGCAGTTGCTTCTCGATTCTCCAGCTCTAGGCTGTATCTGACAACGTCGCGTTTTTTGTCGTCGAGCAAAGCTAGATCTGCAGTTGTTGGTCTCGAATCATCCATCCCTCCAAGCATTATCGTTCTCGGTCTGCATATCAACGGTGAACCAGAATTTTTTGAATCGGAATCGGTGGCGACTGCTTTTCCTTTCGAAGAACACCGGCGAAGGGGGGAGGACATTTTATTCGGAGAATAAAAGTCTAGAGAGAGAAAGAAGAGAGAAGGCAGAGGAAAATACCTTTCATTCTGAAATGAAGCAGCAAGAAGATACGGAAATGAAAGTTGAGAGGAACTTTTATAGATAAATCTCGGTGCAGAAGCCGAGCAGTCTTCATGATTAGGTCTACAACCTATATTTGTGACACATGTCCCACTAACTCCGAATCTCGAGACACGGTTACTTTAAGGACAACGCGTAATCTCCACAGAATAAAACGACAACATGTCAAGACACGGAGAATGTTCTCGGACCTACAGAAGGTAGTTGAAGGAATCAACTCCCATACGTCTACCGAGATGGAAGATAACCGAGGTCACGCCTTAAATCCACCTAGTCAAAGAAATTCACCGAATACACAGCAGTAGGGTCGTATTCGATGAACTGGGGGGGACTTACTGTTGGGGATAGATTACATCTACCCACATAGACCCATTTAGGCGCAAACTCGGCCCAAGAGAGAGGTTCAAAGTCGGCCCACGAAGTTAATTAAACCGACTTTGACGCACATTGAAGTGGATATATAAAGAGGAGATTGGGACAGAGGAAGGCACATATACATATCTTGAGAGGAAGCCTAGAACTAGGGTTTTCGAGTTTACTTGTTCTCACTTTGCTTTTCATAGAAACATCCAATTTCAATCGTCTCTTTGATAAACCCACCCTCGAAATCGACCACCGATCTAGGTTACTGATTTCAGATTCAACATCCTTCCAGGTAGTACAGATGGCTGATCATATCAGCCTATCATTACGTATGGGTCATTTTTCATGTACTGATGGGACCAGTCCGGAGAGTCCATCGTCCTTTGAGTTGATCCTTCCATTCAGTCGGATAAGACTGATCATATCAGCTTATAAGTACGTATGGGTCGATTTTTCATGGCCTGATGGACCACTCTGAACAGTCCTTGGTCCTTCCAGGCAGTATAGATGGCTTATCGTATCAGCCTATCAGTACGTATGGGTCATTTTTCATGTACTGATGGGACCAGTTTGGACAGTCCATTGTTCGTTGAGTTAACTCCTTCCATTCAGTATGGATAAGGCTGACCATATCAGCCTATCAGTACGTATGGGTCAATTTTTCATGGCCTGATGAATCAGTCTGGACATTTCTTCGTCCTTCCAGGCAGTACAGATGGCTGATCGTATCAGCCTATCAGTACGCATGGGTAATTTTTCATGTACTGATGGGACCAGTCCGGAGAGTCCATGGTCCGTTGAGTTAAGTCCTTCCATTCAGTACGGATGAGGCTGATCATATCAGCCTATCAGTACGTATGGGACAATTTTTCATGGCTTGATTGACCACTTTAGACAGTCCTTGGTCGTTCCAGGCAGTACGGATGGCTGATCGTATCAGCCTATCAGTACACATGGGTCATTTATATAAACAAACACACAATCACTAAGGCTAACACCCATTCAATCAGACCTTACCATGAGACCCAACCGGATGTGTGGTGATTTCCCATAACCCAAAACAATCCTAGAACCAACTCCGCTCTGATACCAACTTGTAAGACCCGATCCTGGTCCAAAGGACCCAACTAGGACCCGCGGCCTTACCTATCTAATCATGTCATTTTTGTTCACTTTTAAGGTCCAATATTTCTCTAAGTCATTTTCAATCATATGAGGTTCAAACATTTTGATTCCTAAGTCTATTCAGATAAGAGAAATTGTATCTTTATTAATATAAAACATGTGATCCAATACATAGATTCAGTTGCACAATAGGCTATCATAAGTTCATGTGTTCATACTAACTATACTATCCCACAACCCACACATCCATCCACGGCTCAGGTCTTCATGGTTCCTTGGCCTTGCCACGGTCCTGGTCTGGTCCTGAAAGCAACACCATCACCAGACACATGTATAAGTACAATCCGATACCCTAACATACCCAGGTCATCCTGGACACCTACTCAACACACGGCCTGACTGATCCAATGTGGTCCAACTATTTGGCCACACCAAACCACAATCGACCATGGCTTATTCTCCCATATCTGACCAATCCAAATAAATCCCCAAAAACTAATTAAAATTCATGACACTTCTTAATAAATCCCAACTAAGAAGAATCCATAATCAGAATCTACAGAACCGGCCTCGATCCTATAGATCTCGGCCACAATCAGCCAAACCGCCATAACTGACCCTACTCAAATCAATTAGGTAAAACCTAATAAAATCAATGATAATTCGTGATAAATCCCCAATAAGAGGAATCCATGGTCGGAATTCAATGAATTCCACCGGAGCGTATAGAATCCGACCAAGACCAGTCCAGCCAAAGGCCAAGGACTATGTGCCTGGACCGGCCAAGGCCTTGGTCCAGTCATACTGGGATTGAAACGCCAACCACATAAAGAATATAGATGAAGAGAAGTTAATCAGTAAGGATATGGGAAGAAATGGGTCTGAATTCACCAAACCGACCACAGCCCACACGGCATCACACCGCAGCCCTGGCTGGATGGTTTTGTCTATCCCACTCACCTTGGGCGTGCGCTCTGGAGTGCTCAAGCCCTTCTCCAAGTCCTTATCCTTGCCTCTAGTACCATCCTCAATCGGTCTCCACTCCAACCCAGCCAACTCCTGATCGGAAATCAATCACCAACACACACAGCCAAGCCTTGATCTCTCTCTCTCTCTCTCTCTCTCTCTCTCTCTCTCTCTCTCTCTCTCTCTCTCTCTCTCTCTCTCTCTCTCTCTCTCTCTCTCTCTCTCTCTCTCTTTCTTTCTCCCTGTCACGATTTGGGCAGAGCTTTCCTTAGGGAAAAATTGTGTGAATTCCGGACCCCTAGGGTCTGTATTTAAAGGCAAGAATCAACCCTTAACTGCATGGGCGAACAAGCATGACTTGGTGGCCGAATGGGTGCAACTTGCACCATTCGCACCCCTTCGTCCTAACTGCCTCCAACCGCCTCACTCTCCCTTATCCTGTTCGAATGAAAGCCCCATTGTCCTGTCCACTGACCTGCCTACTTGTCCAAGACCCCAAACTGGTCGGACCCCCCTTGGCCAACAAGACCAGCCCCATAACCGCCCATGAGCCGAGCCCCTTAGCCAAGACCCAAACATTCCACCAAACTGAGGTGAGCTGGTTGCTAGCTGCCCCAGCTGAGTTAGCTAGTGGTCCAGATACTGGAGCTGACCTAGGCCAAAGTGAGCTACACTTATCTGTACCAAGCTTGACCTAGCTGGTCGAGCTTCTTCCGTTCATGGTCCAGCTCTCCCATCACTCGTCCAGCTCCTATTTACTTGTCTCCAACCTTCCCTGGTTAAGTCTCAGCATCCTGATGCGCTTAACCCTTATGCCCAGCCATGATACGCTTGTCTTTAGGTCACATGACCTGACTGGTGCGTCTCCTCGTACCATGGCCGAGCCCAGTGCCTTTATCTAGGTTTGGGGATGCTACAAGTCTCCCCCACCAGAGATGGATTCGTCCTCAAATCCAAATGAAGTTGGGCTTGTACATAATATTGCTCGTACCATTTAGGAAATTTAGCCTTCATCCTTGCTTCTGTTTCCCAAGTGGTCTCTTCTCGACCATTACTTTCCCAAATTACCTTAACCATTGGAATTACCTTCCTTCTGGTTGCTTTCTCCATCCTATCCGTGATTCAAACTGGCCTTGTTTCTAAGGTTAAGTTCGTACCAAGTCGGCTGGAATCTGAGGAATGTAAACATCTTGCTCTGACAAGCAATTTCGTAGTTGGGACACATGGAATACATTGCGGAACACATCCATTTCTGATGGTAGTTCCAACATGTAAGCCACTGACCCAACCCTTTCACTGATCCGAAAGGGACCTAAGTACCTTGGATCCAGTTTCCTTCTCCCTGACATTCTTACTCTTCCCTTGAAAGTGATCATCTTCAAGTAGACCATGTCACCTATCTCAAACTCTAGATCCTTCCTACGCTTGTCAGCATAGTGTTTCTGCCGATCCTGAGCTGCCTTCATCCTATCTTGGATGAACTTGATCTTCTCGGTAGTCTCTTCTAATATGTCAGGTCCAATAATGCTGCACTCGCCCACCTGGGTCCAGCATACTGGTGTCCTGCATGGCCGTCCATATAAGGCTTCATATGGTGATATCCCAATGATCCGGTGGAAGCTGTTGTTGTAAGCAAACTCCACCAAAGGCAAATGCTTCTCCCATGATTCACCCCAATCCAAGACACGTGCTCGTAGCATGTCTTCTAATGTTCTGATCGTGCGTTCAGATTGCCCATCAGTTTGTGGATGGTAGGTCGTACTCATGTTCACTCTGGTTCCTAGAGCTTTTTGGAAAGCTCTCTAGAATTGGGAAGTGAACCTCGGGTCTCTATCTGACACAATACTAGATGGAATGCCATGCAACCGTACAATCTCGTCCATGTACTTGTGTATAATCTGGTCGACCCCATCTCTCTTCTTTATGGCCAGGAAGTGATCAGACTTGGTTAATCGGTCCACTATCACCCAGAACGCATCCTTCTTCCTCCTTGTGGTAGGGAAACCAGTTACAAAATCCATCGTAATGTGGTCCCATTTCCATTCCGAAATTGGTAGACTCTGAAGTAAGCCACTTGGAACTTGATGCTCCGCCTTGACCAGATGGCAAGTGGGACATTTAGAGACCCACTCAGCTATGTCTACCTTCATCCGGATCCAGTGGTAGTACCTTTTGAGATCATGGTACATCTTTGTGGCACCAGGAAGTACCGAGAACTTGGATTTATGAGCCTGCCCCATAATCTCCTCTTTAAGATTTCTATCATCGGGCACACTGACTCGACCACGCGCTGGAATGGTGCCATCCGATGTGATCTGGTACTCAGTCAACTCATTATGAGCAACTTTCTGTAGGTTCTCATCCTATCCTTGAGCTTGCCTTATCCTGGTTCACTGCCTCTAAACCCAATGGTTCGTCCTCGCTAACCAAAGTGTTCAAATGTAATGACCGGACCATACTTTCCAGTACATCAGCCTCCTTTTCAGCTGATACTTCAGCACTCCTTCTACTCAAAGCATCCGCCACTAGATTTGCCTTACCCAGATGGTAAGCAATCTCAAGATCATAATCGGCCACAAACTCCATCCACCTTCTTTGTCTCAAATTCAACTCAGGCTGAGTGAATATATTTAAGGCTCTTGTGGTCGGTTAAGATCTGAACCTTGTCCCCATACAAGTATGTTCGCCATACCTTGAGGGCAAACACCACCGCGGCCATTTCCAGGTCGTGGGTTGGGTAGTTCCCCTCATGCTTCCTCAATTGCCTAGAGGCGTAGGCAATGACCTTACCGTGTTGGGTCAATACACATCCCAATCCAGTGATGGATCCATCCGTGTATACCACATATGGTTGGTCAGCCTCTGGCAGCACTAGGATAGGTGCACCTGTCAACATATCCTTCAAGGCAGCAAAACACTTCTCACACTCCTCAGACCATACAAACTTCACATCCTTACCAGTTAGTTGTCTCATGGGTTGAGCCAAGCTGGCAAACCCCTTGACAAACTTCCTGTAATATCCGACCAGACCTAAGAAACTCATGACCTCTGTTTTGTTCTTATGAGGTGGCCATCCTTGTATGGCCTTAATCTTCTCAGGGTCAACTGAGACCCCCCTGGTCTGACACGATTATGTCCAAGGAATCCAACACTCTTTTGCCAAAAACTGCACTTGCTCAATTTGGCAAAGAGCTGTTGTTCCCTCAACCGTCTCAGCACAGCCCTCAGATGCCTTTCATGGTCTTCCTTGCTCTTGGAATATACTAATATGTCATCTATGAAGATGATTACAAATTCATCCAAGAAGTCCTGGCAGATGCCATTCATCATCTTTATGAAGGCTGCTGGTGCATTGGTTAATCCGAAAGGCATGACCACAAACTCATAATGGTCGTACCTAGTTCGGAATGCTGTCTTTCTAATATCATTTGGTTCAATAGGGATCTTACGATACCCTGAAGCCAAATCAATCTTAGAGAACCACTTTGCACCCTTGAGCTGATCCAACAACTCATCTATCCGAGGTAATGGGTACTTGTTCTTCACAGTGACCCGGTTCAACCCTCGATAGTCAATGCATAACCTGAAGCTACCATTTTTCTTTTTCACAAAGAGAACTGGTGCTCCCCAAGGTGACACACCAGGTCTTATAAAACCTTTGTCCAGCAACTCCTCAAGTTGCTTCTTAAGCTCGGCCATCTCGGCAGGAGCCATTCTGTAGGGACTTTTTGATAATGGGGCCGTCCCTGGTTCCAGTTCTATTATGAATGGGTCTGATCTATCAGGGGAATGCCCTGTAGGGACCTAAACACATCATGGAACTCGCGGACCAGCGGTATTCCCTCCGGGTCACCACCCCCTACGACCTCCTTAGTGGCGATTGTGGCCAGATAAGCCTCACAACCCTTCCTCAGCATCCTCTCAACATGGATTGCTGACACCACCAAGCATCCAGAGGCCGGACGTATTCCTTGGAACCTGATCGGAGATCCACACCCACTCTCAAACTGCCGCGCCCCCGGTGACAGTCAAGAGTTGCCGGATTCTTTCCAAGCCAGTCCATACCTAATATCACCTCGTGATTCTTTAGGTGGACCACCACAAGATCCACATGCATGACCTTGTCTTGGATCACCACTGGGACGTCCTGAATCACTCCTAGTGAACCCATAACTTTCCCACCGTCTGCGTTCACTACCCCAGGACAATCCCCTGTTCTCAACTGGAACAACCCCTTTCCGAGCATCCCTGGACTCACAAAGCTATGTGTAGCTCCAGTATCGAAAAGTACGTGTGTTTCCACACCACCAATACTTAGGGCCCCTACACATGACCCACTCTAAGTACCTAACCATTCTAAATTCCGTACCATGCAATTCTACTGAATTGAAAAGAACAAGATCAGATAATTACCAGTAATTGCTTGGAATGGTCTAGCCTTGTCCTCATCTTTTGACAGCTCATAGACACGGGGTGCTGAGGTCTGTCCACGGTTCTGATCTGGCCGGCTAGCCTCTCCTCGGCTCTTGCTAGGCCCGGATGACAACTTAGGACAGTCCTTGCGGAGATGTCCCTTTCTACCACAGTAATGGCAAGTCCTGGTGTCACCACCAGCTCCTTGCTCCTGCCTGGGACAGTCACGAGCTGAGTGGTCCATCTTTCCACACAGGATACAAGCTCCCGTTGCTCTCCAGCATTCACCTCCATGGTGTCTACCACACTTGAGGCACGCAAACCTACCACTTGAAGATTTACCTTCCTCAGCCTGGTCCCTCTTCCTCTTCCGGTCACTATTACCACCAGTGGCAGCCGGGTGGCTCCGGATCTTCAGTTTAGCTTCTTCAGCTAGGTTGGTTTCCAACATGGCCATTCTCTCAACCAACTCGGACACAGTGTGAAAGGTGCGGACAGAGCAATAGGCTCGGAGCTCGACCCTAAGGCCTCTTATGAACCGACGTACCTGAACTGACTTGTCCTCCAGTTCCTTCCCCACATAGCGCCTGAGTCGGTTGAACTCCTCCTCATACTCTCTAACCGTCCTACGATCCTGGACCAGGTCCAAGAACTTAGCCTCAGGTCCAAGAACTTAGCCTCCAAACGATCCCAAGCCTCAGCCGGGAAGTACTTGTGGTTGAACTCAACCACAAAGTCAGAGAAGCGTTCAATGGTGCCATTGGTACGCTTGTCTAGTGCCAACCATTAGTTATGAGCATCGCCCTCCAAGAAGTGAACCGCTATGTTCTTCTGATAATCCTCTGGGCAACGGGTTGAGTTGAAGTTGCCGACCAGCCTGCTCCTCCACTCATCAGCCTCCAATGGGTCAACACTTCCAGCAAAGTGTTTGGTGCCCATCTTAGCTATGTGATCCAGTAGCTGCAGGTAATCCATTCTCCTAACCGCCCTAGGTGGTGGATCAATCTCAACCACCTCGGCCACCTGTTCCATACACCTAGCAGCTAAATGAACACCTGTAGGAATGGTTCCAGCTTGTCCCACAGACGAGTTCACCAGTGGTGTGAACACTTGGGTCAGAGCTATCATCTGGTTGCCCATATATTTCATAGCCTCCAGTACATCCTTCATGGATGGCTAACCCAGCTGTCACAATGCCCGCAGCCTCTCCACCCCCATCCTGGCGACCAGCGTGTGAGGAATCACCCTCATCCTCCAGCTCCCTTTGTTGCTGTTCATCATCTCCAGCTGAGTTCCAGCTCCATCCACACGAACCTCGGTCAGATTGGGCTGAGCATTTGGCAGTCCGGCTCCCACATTAGCACCATCCGGTTGGATAGGCAGCAGCACGGTTGGGTTAGTCCCATCCGCTTCAACCTGTCCGGACCCACCAGCTGCTTCCTTACCCTTCCGAGAAGTTTTCGACTTCCTTGTACTCTTGGGTTTAAATCAAACACTCAATGTTAGTCCCATCAACATTTATATAAACAAACACACAATCACTAAGGCTAACACCCATTCAATCAGACCTTACCATGAAACCCAGCCGGATGTGTGGTGATTTCCCATAACCCAAAACAATCCTAGAACCAACTCCGCTCTGATACCAACTTGTAAGACCCGATCCTGGTCCAAAGGACCCAACTAGGTTCAAACATTTGTATTCCTAAGTCTATTCAGATAAGATAATTTGTATCTTTTTTAATATAAAACATGTGATCCAATACATAGATTCAGTTGCCCAATAGGCTATCATAAGTTCATGTGTTCATACTAACTATACTATCCCACAACCCACACATCCATCCACGGCTCAGGTCTTCATGGTTCCTTGGACTTGCCACGGTCCTGGTCTGATCCTGAAAGCAGCACCATCACAAGACACATGTATAAGTACAATCCGATACCCTAACAGTCAAGTCTACATTGCATGGTTCGGTTCTCCTATTCTATGGTCCATAACCTATCCCTTCAGTTCACAAGGCACACGGCCACACTCAGGACATCACCCAGGACATCCTGGACACCTACTCAACACACGGCCTGACTGATCCAATGTGGTCCAATCCCTTTGTCCACACCAAACCACAATCGACCATCGATGATTCCCAAATCTGACCAATCCAAATAAATCCCCCAAAACTAATTAAAATTCATGAAAATTCCTAATAAATCCTGACTAATAAGAATCTATAATCAGAATCTACAGAACCGACCTCGATCCTATTGATCTCGGCCACAATCAGCCAAACCGGCCATAACTGACCCAACTCAAATCAATTAGGTAAAACCTAATAAAATCCATGATAATTCGTGATAAATCCCCACTAAGAGGAATCCATGGTCGGAATTCAAAGAATCCCACCGGAGTGTATAGAATCCGACCAAGACCAGTCCAGCCAAAGGCCAAGGACTATGTTCCTGGACCGGCCAAGGCCTTGGTCCAGTCACACTGGGATTGAAAGGCCAACCACATAAAGAATATAGATTAAGAGAAGTTAATCAGTAAGAAGATGGGAAGAAATGGGTCTGGATTCACCAAACCGACCACAGCCCACACGGCATCACACCGCAGCCATGGCAGGATGGTTCGGTCCATCCCACTCACCTTGGGCGTGCGATCTGGAGTGCTCAAGCCCTTATCCAAGTCCTTATCCTTTCCTCTAGTACCCATCCTCAATCGATCTCCACTCCACATCAGCCAACTCCTGATCGGAAATCAATCATCAACACACACAGCCAAGCCTTGATCTATCTCTCTCTCTCTCTCGGTCTCTCTTTCTTTCTTTCTCTCTGTCATGATTTGGGAAGAGCTTTCCTTAGGGAAAAATTGTGTGAATTCTGGACCCCTAGGGCCTGTATTTAAAGGCAAGAATCGACCCTTAACTGCCTGGGCGAACAGGCATGACTTGGTGGCCGAATGGGTGCAACTTGCACCATTCACACCCTTTCATCCTAACCGCCTCCAACCGCCTCTCTCTCCCTTATCCTGTTCGAATGAAAGCCCCATGGTCCTGTCCACTGCGCTGCCTACTTGTCCAAGCCCCCAAACTGGTCGGACCCCCCTTGGCCCACAAGACCAGCCCCATAACCGCCCATGAGCCGAGCCCCTTAGCTAAGACCAGAACACTCCACCAAACTGAGGTGAGCTGGTTGCTAGCTTCCCCAGATGAGTGAGCTAGTGGTCCAGCTACTGGAGCTGACCTAGGCCAAAGTAAGCTACAGTGAGCTGTACCAAGCTTGACCTAGCTGCTCGAGCTTCTTCCCTTCATCGTCCAGCACTCCCATCACTCGTCCAGTTCCTATTTACTTGTCTCCAACCTTACCTGGTTAAGTCTCAGCATCCTGATGCCCTTAACCCTTATGACCAGCCATGATACGCTTGTCTTTAGGTCATATGACCTGACTGATGCGTCTCCTCGTACCATGGCAGAGCCCAGTGCCTTTATCTAGGTTTGGGGATGCTACAGTACATATGGGTCAATTTTTCATGGCCTGATGGACCATTCTGGAAAGTCCTTGGTCCATCCAGGCAGTACGGATGGCTGATCGTATCAGCCTATCAGTAAGTATGGGTCATTTTTCATGTACTGATGGGACCAGTCTGGACAGTCCATGATCTGTTGAGTTAAATCCTTCCAATCATTACGGATAAGGCTGATTATATCAACCTATCAATACGTGTGGGTTGATTTTTCATGGCCTGATGGACCAGTCTGGACAGTGCTTGGTCCTTCCAGGCAGTTCGGATGTCTGATCGTATCCACCTATCAGNTTCTAGGTAGTACGGATGGCTGATCGTATCAGCTTATCAGTACATATGTGTCATTTTTCATGTACTGATGGGACCAGTCTGGACAGTCCATGATCTGTTGAGTTAAATCCTTCCAATCATTACGGATAAGGCTGATTATATCAACCTATCAATACGTGTGGGTTGATTTTTCATGGCCTGATGGACCAGTCTGGACAGTGCTTGGTCCTTCCAGGCAGTTCGGATGTCTGATCGTATCCACCTATCAGTACGTATGGGTCATTTTTCATGTACTGATGGGACCAGTCCAGACAGTCCGTGGTCCATTGCGTTATACCCTTCCATTCAGTACGGATAAGACTGATCATATCAGCTTATCAGTACGCATGGGTCAATTTTTTATGGCCTAATGGACCAGTCTGGACAGTCCTTGATCCTTCCAGGCAGTACGGATGGATGATCATATCAGCCTATCTGTACGTATTGCTCATTATTCATGTACTGATGGGACGAGTCCGGACAGTCCACGGTCCGTTGAGTTAAAAATCCTTCCATTCAGTACGGATAAGGCTGATCATATCAGTCTATCAGTACATATGTGTGGATTTTTCATGGCCTGTTGGACCAGTCTGGACAGTCCTTGGTTCTTTTAGGAAGTACGGATGGCTGCTCGTATAAGCTTGTCAATACGTCTGGTTTGATTTTTCATGGCCTGATGGATCATTTTGGACAGTCTATGGTCCATCCAGGCAGTACGGATGGCTGATTGTATCAGCCTATCAGTACGTATGGCTCATTTTCATGTACAAATGGGAAAAGCCGGAGAGTCCAGGGTCTGTTGAGTTAGATCCTTCCATTCAGTACGGTTAACGCTGATCATATCAGCCTATCAGTACATATGGGTCAATTTTTCATGGCCTGATGGACCAGTCTGGACCGTCCTTGGTCCATCCAGGCAGGACAGATGGCTGATCGTATCAGCCTATCAGTACGTTTGGGTCATTTTTCATGTACTGATGAGACCAGTCTGGACAGTCCATGGTCTGTTGAGTTAAATCCTTCCATTCAGTACGGTTAACGCTGATCATATCAGCATATCAGTACATATGAGTCAATTTCTCATGGCCTGATGGACCAATCTAAACAATCCTTTGTCCATCCAGGCAGTACGGATGGCTGATCGTATCAGTCTATCAATACGTATGGGTCATTTTTCATGTACTTATGGGACCAGTCTGGACAGTCCATGGTCCATTGAGTTAAATCCTTCCATTCAGTATGGTTAAG